>VWZS01008556.1:80869-356186 GCA_013397075.1 Rhabdornis inornatus
AGCCGAGGGGAGGGGAGCCGGGCGGAGGCGGGGCCGGTCGGGGGGTGGCCGTAAGGTGAAGGTTGTTGCAGTGGGTTCATTAAAAGACAGAGTTCAACTCCTCGCCATCGCAGAACGCTGCTGGGAGGCTGGTTCGGCTGCGTGCGAAGGGGGAAAAGGAGGGAAATAAAAAAAAAAAAAAAAAAGAGAAACCACAAAAGGGAGCAAACCCGCAGCTACTTCAAACAGTTCTAAGAGGAGCGGAGCAAGAGCGGCGGTGGAGACGGCGGGAAGCAGGGGCAGGCTGCGCTCTCCCNGCCGGCCGCGGGACCCCGCGGTGCGCCCGGGAGGGCCGGGGGGTGGGGGGAGGATGCTCCCGCCGTTCCTCCGGCGGTGAGCGGCGGGGCCGGGGGNAGGCTGCTGTCCCGGTGAGCCGAGCGGAGCGGGGCGGGCGCGGCGCACGTGGGGCGGCGGGTCCCGGTGCGGGGCCGGGACCGGGACCGGGANGCCCTTTGTGGTTCGGCTGTGGCCGAAGTCACGGTGACTCCTGAAGCGGGGACGCTCCTGCCGTGCCCCGGGAGCGCGGGTCGGCGGCTCCCCGCTGCCTTTGTGCCTGAGAGCCCCAGCTCCGTGCTGGGCACGCCCGGACTCTGCTTTCTGCCCGCTGAAACAGAGGTCCCGGTGCTGCCCGGCTGGGCTCACGGCTGCCCCGGTGCCGGTGCTCGGACCCGGCCCCGCTCCCCGGAGCGCGGTGACCCCGCGGGGCGAGGCTTGTCCCGCTGTCGTGTCCCGGAGCAGCTCTCGGGGCAGCCCCAGCGCTGGTCCCGCAGCACAGCAGCCGCCAGGTGTCATCCGCGGACAGGGGATGGTGGCTCTGCTCCTGCTCCCGCCCCGCCTGGCAGCGCCTTTCCTGGCTCCGCAGCCCCTCGAGTGCTGTGCTCGCTGCTCCAGGTCTGTGCTAGCAGCCTGGGCGCCGTCGAGCCCCGTGTGCCGTCGGAGGGTGCGGGGCAGGAGGCCTCGAGGGGCACAAAGCCCCAGTCCCATCCCTTGCTTTTGAGATGAGGGACGGGCTTCTTTGCTTCCCATGTTCCCCCCACCAGACCTGAGTGTGCACCAGTTGTGGAGTCTTCCCCTTTGGATGAGTTAGGAGGAAAAAGTGGAGCATGAGGTAGTTTTAGCAGGCAGGGCCATCAAAGTAAAACTGGCAGGTGTTTTTCTGTCTGAAATTATTGATTTAAAACTTGCCTAGGGATGAACTGCAGCACCAGTCAGATAAGGAGTGGCAGAACAAAGTGTACAGTGGGATCTGAGCTGCTCGAAATACCTCTGGTTTTGCTGTACCATTCTGTCTGTGAGCTTTGCCTGTAGCTCTGGACATGGACCCTTCTAGCCCACATGGCAGTGAGTCGTTATGAGAAGGCTAAAAATTACAGACATGTGAGTGTAGGCAGCGCTGTTCCATGGGAGGAGGGCTCTGCTCTCAACTTCTGAGTAAGCTTCTGCTTAATGAAGTGGGAAAACTGCAGTTAATTTGCAGCCTCTGTACTGTATTTGGATAAAATTGCCCTGTGATAAATATTCCTTACTAGAAATGATAAGGACGTGAAGCAAATGCTTGTCTGGAGTTCTCCTGTGCCTATGAGACAGCCAGGCCTGGGTGACACTGCAGATCGAGGGGTTTTGAGGGTGAGCACATGGAGGAGCAGAAGTCCTCGGGGCTCTCCAGGGTGACTCAGCACTGAGGCTCTTTCCCTTCTGGTGATCACATGGCTTTTTTCCCCCATGTCAAAATGTCAGTGACAGGGACTAATCTACCTTTCCCACCCATCTGGAATAATTATGATTTTGCATTGAGTGGCTGAAAACCTCTTGTGTTGGACACAGAAGCAGAGTGACTTTGCACAGTACTTTGAATATGCCAGCCTGCAGCTCTGTGGGCATTGCCATGGTTGTGTTGGATTCCTGGTGGTCCGATCATTGGGGTGGATGCCACTGCTGCTGGCACATGGCTTGGCCCTTGGCTCCTGCTGTGTAACTTGGCTCACCTATGCATATTGTCATTGGAATAATACACAGGAGCAAGAAAGTGGCCAAACAATAGTTGTTTTCTTCCTGAGTACTCTTACCTGCAGGAATGATTGGGGAGGTTCCTGGTGTCCTTCAAGGTGACACTTTATTGCTTGAAACACTCTTTATGACAGTAATTGCCTTCTATTGTTATGATGGGAGCATGGACTTTCTTGAAATAAGAAGGCTGATACACCTTACCATTTTAACAGTTTAACCCTATTCTCTAAATTGGAAACTTTTGCACAGTATAACACTGCCAGAAGGCCAACTGAGCCAAGATGCTCAGTTGGTGTGGGAGGGCAGCGGACATATGGTGAGAGAAGAAGAGTTCTGATTGTTTGGTCTGGTGTAGGTGCAGGCTGGTGGTTGACACAAGCTTAGCAGAGCAGGCCAAACCGTTTTCCAAGGGTCATGTCATTCCTATCTGAATGTAAACTAATTAGAAGAAATTAGGTAGTCCAGTTTGCTTGTTAAGCATGCAGGCAGTGGATAAGGAGGAAACACTTTCTTCTATAGTATGCACAGAGCAGTGTCACAATATTCATCTAGCACTGTAAACAGAGCTTCTCCATCTGGACACTGACTTGGTGGCCACCTCCTGGTGAAATGGCGGCTGCTGTGTCTGCTCAGCTCTGAGTAGAGCAGTGGCAGATGAGCTGGAGTTTGTATGATGTAAGGGGGCTCTGGTGCAGTTTTGTAGTCTTTGGTCCAGGTTTCTCTTAATTTCAAGTGGTGAGAAGAGCTAACATTTTTAATGGCAGCACTCTGAAACTTCTGGAAACAAACAATCCTCTCTTAACAACCTGAGACAAGTTACAGCAAGCGCAAGAAACCTGTAAGCCTTCTAAAATTAAGTTAGTGCACAAACCTGAAATGTAGGCTGCTGTTTTAGCAGCAAAATCAATCCATTTTAAGTATGTGTTTTGCATTGCCCGTACTCAGATGTCTCCAGGTGGCCTGTATACCAGCACTTTGTCCTAACTTTGTTTGAAGTGATTCTTGTGTCCAAGAACCATACTAATACCCCTGAGACGGACATTCCACACTTGTTTCTGGCGTCTGAGGAGCTGGGATTTTAGGCCCTCCTTACAGGGAGGAGGGAGCTCTTGGGAGAGAGAAGATAGGGCCTTTTCCTGAGTAGGTGCTGCCAATTATAAAATTGTAGTGCTTCAGCATTGCAGCGTTAGTGTTTTCATCCTAATAGCTTTGAGATAATAAAGAGTAGAAGACGTCTAATACAGCACTGCATGACAGCTGAAGATTGATGGGCTTGCTGTGTTCAAATGGCACTAGTCCCTCAGGACAGCGTTCAGCTGATGCTGAGGCACCTAAATGTAGGTGTCTGTGTATGCTGGGTGCTTAAACCCTCATTAGAGCCAAGGCATGATTATCTGACCAGCCCCTGCACGTCTGCTCCAAGGTGAGTTGCTTTGTCAGGGCATTTTTGGCTAGATCTCAAGTTGCCTATAAGAGGAGCACAAATACCTTTACTCTGGTGCCTTTATCTGGGAGTGATTTAGCTCACAGTGATGGACTCTTTATCTGTGGAAATTTATGGTAACTTTCTCCATAAACAAACAGATTGGACAGGTGTTGTTCCTGCCAAGAGAACTAGCAAAGCAGTGGGGAGCATCAGCTGCTAGCTAGAACAGCACCTCTCTCCTGTTCCAGTTTAACTATAGTCTTGCTCTGCTAGACTTTGATTGCGGAAGAAATTAGGGATTATAGCTGGGTCCTGTCTCAGCATTCTGAAGTGAGCAGAATATATACGAGCAGAAACATAAGTGGTTGTATTTGGGGGAATGGTTGTAGGCATCAGAGTGTTGTAATATTTAAAGACACCGTTTATTTGTGGATCAGACATGAGGAGCTTTTGTTACTCCTTAGACTTTGGTATAGGCAGTGTACTTACAGTGGGGAAGTTGTTTTCACCAACAGTGCAAGGACTTCTGATGTTTCTTATGGGTTCACTTTTGAGCTGAGAAGATACTCTTAAATGCAGAAGGCATGTGGTGCCTCTTTTGGAGTGCTGAGTGTTAACTGTGTTAACAGGTCTCTAAGTTAGGGCTGATGAGCGTACTTCACTTGAACCGCTGCTCTGCTGGCTACTGGTGTACCACAGCAATGAGCCCTACGTGGCCTGGCTAGAAACCTGGGATAGTGCACTGTCCGCCGTGGGGATGCTAATGGAAAAGTTACTGCTCTGTGATGCCTCACCTCAAGGTGAGATAACATTTGGACCTCCTACAAGCAGCTCTTGTGGGGCAACATCTGCTAATGTGGTGGTTTCCCAAGCTCTCTGTTTCTCAAGCAGTGCTTGGCTGCAGTTGGCGTTCTGGGTCTTGTGGAACCGGCACGGGTCCAATGGAGTCTGTTAGCTTGGGCTCCTTGCCATGCTCGACTGTAATGTTTGTATCTTGCTGCTGAGACCAGTCTCACCAGTGAGGCTTGCTTTGCTGGATGGGAACCAGTGTGTTAGTGGGATTTGGATGGAGTTGGCAGAGTCACTGGAGCTGCAGTAACAACTGAGTCATGGAGGTGTTGTAAGTCATGGCTTTCCCTGCTAGGCTTCTAGTTAGAAACTCCTTGGGGTATTATCAGTTGAAGAACTCTTGCTGCTTCACCTCTGTGTCTTGCTGCTCTGCTCTCTAGCAGAACTATCTTCTCCATAGCCTGTGTTTTTTGCAACATGGTTCTCTTTAATGTCCACTCGTTTTGTGTCTTGGTGTTCAGGCTTTTCTAATAACTGAAAGGTCTTCTGGATTGCTCTTGCAGAACAACTCCTGACTAAATCAAGGGTGCTGATATAACATAGGAAGCTGCCTGCCAACCAGCTTAAAGTACTCATGGGTACCCTACCTTGCACGGGGGCTTTGTGTTATCATACTCCACTGTGTAGCTTTTCTGCACTGCCTGTGCAGTAATGTCAATGTCTTGATTGCCACTCATGGAAGCAAAGGCTGACAGTCTTGACTTTTGGCTGTGGGCAGTCCCAGGCACACAGTCCTGTCAGCCAACTTTCTGCAAAGTACAGCCAGTTCACACACAGGCTCCATCACCTGAGCGCACACAAACCATGGCTGGGGATGGGGGGTTGCTCTTTGTCTGCCTCTGCCACGTGATGAGGAGCTTATTGCCTCTTTTAAATGTAAGTAAACTTGAACTCCATTTCACTTGGAAAGGGAGCATGCTGAATGCTTTCTGAGCAGCACTGCAGACCATGGTTGTCCTGTGCTATTACACAGGAAAGCTCTTGCTAATTAGTTTCTAATGCTGGTGGCTGTATGCATCCTGGTCGGAGCCAGGCAGCAGCTCCGGTCCAGCCCCTTGCATACAGGGATTACTGGAGGAGCAGAGTGTAGATTGAAGCCAGAGGTGGGCAGGGGTGAGAGGAGCCAGTCTGCTTTCTAGAGAGCAATGGTGATTAACCTAACGAGTTCCAGATGAGAGCTCTTGTGAAGCTCCATGTCCTAGCAGCGGTGCTGCTGTGGCTGTGCTGGTAGGAAGCCTTTGTATATTCTCTGGGGATCAGAGCTGGCAGCTACAGTGCTGTAGGAAGAGACTACCTGGCTCTTTCCTGTCCCAGAACAGGATCCCATGCTGCCTTTTTCTATGCTTTGAGACCAGAAGAGTGGAGAAATACAAATATAGGTATGTATGTATTTATAGAGAGAGACTTCTCTACCTGTCATGTGCTACTTGCTATCCAGATGACAGCAGAGTTTGGAGGCTGTGTGCCCTGGCCCTAACAAGGTGATCTGGTAGATTTGATACCTATGCCCTGCACAAGAGCTCGGAGCAGCCTGTTGATCTACCAAAACATCAGTCTTTGGTAAAAGCATCTGCAGAGGAGAGTACCTGTTATCCCATTGACAAGCTAATAGGGATCTTCTTTAGGGACATCGTCCAGATTTTCTTCAGTCAGGAAGCTGATGGATAAAAGCCCAAACTAGAGGAACCACAAAGCTTGCTTGAATTCATATCTAACACAGATGCTAATATACGCAGTATTCTTCACTGACTTGCTGTGCTCTGTTGCTTACGAAACTGTGATAGAGACTCTCACACCAGCAGATTTGATGGACAAATGAGATTTGTCCGCCTCACTGGCTCTAGCAGAGAGTGAGTGGCACCTACATGCAGTGGAAAAGTGGTGGTGAGGCTTGCATCGAAACTTGCCTAACAGCCTGCAGCTAGACAGCTTTGACTTCTAAATCTCTTTCTGTCCTAACGGAGGAATCATCTAGATCGTGACTACTTTCCCATCAGTGAACAAAGCATAGAACAAAAGAGGCTGACTCTGGCATGTCTGGGCAGTGGCAAGGAGTGCTGTGCTATCGAGTGCTCACATCGCCTGACTCATGGCCTGCAGAAGAAAGCTGCTGGCTTCATCCTGCAGCAGCACCAGCTCCCTCTGAAGTCTGTTCAACCTGCAAAAAGTTCCCCAGTCTGCATCTGTAGTTGCACTGAGCTGTGAAACTCTGGTGAGCTGCTTTCTACAGAAGCTGGAAGATGCGATTATGAATAATTAGAAGTAATTATTCTCGTAGCTCAAAAGTGCTAAATGCTCAGTGAGCCCTCCCGCCACCCAGCTTGCAGCCAGAAGGGGTTAAAAAGATTCACCAAACGTTCCTACACTGGTGCTTGCAAAAAAATGTGGTGGGTTGACCCTGGCAGGGCACCAGGTGCCCACTGAAGTTGCTCTGTCACTACCCTTCTCAGCTGAGCAGGGAGAGAAAATAAAACAAAAGACTTGTGGGTTGAGATAAGGACAGGGAGAGATCCCTCATCAGTGACCATCACAGGCAAAACGGACTTGGCTTGGGGAAATGAATTGAATTTATTACCAATCAACTCAGAGTAGGATAATGAGAAGTACACCCAAATCTTAAAAACAACTTGTCCATGTTTTTCCCTCCTTTTTTGGCTTAACTTTAATCCAAATTCTCCAGCTTTTCCTCCCAGGAGTTCAAGGGGATGGGGAATGAGGACTGTGGTCAGTTCATCACATGTTGTCTCTGCTGCTCCTTTCTCCTCAGGGGAGGATTCCCCACAGTCTTCCCCTGCTCCAGTGTGGGATCCCTTGCACAAGAGAGAGTCTCCAGAAACTTCTCCAGTGTGAGTCCTTTTCATGGGCTGCAGATCTGAATCAACTGCTCCAGTCTGGATCCCTTCCATGGGGTGCAGTCCTTCAGGAACAGGCTGTTCCAGCTTGGGTCCCCCATAGGGTCACTGTCACCAAACTTGGTCTGGTGTGGGCTCGTCTCTCAATGAGGACTACAGGTCCTGCCAGGAGCTTCTTCCAGCATGGGCTTCCCATGGGGTCACGGCCTCCCTGCTCTGTTGTGGGACCCTCCACAGGCTGTAGGTGGATCTCTGCTCCACTGTGGCCCTTCATGGGCTGCAGGGGCATCTCTGCTCTGGGGGCTGGAGCTCCTCCTGTCCTCCTTCTTCACTGACCTTGGGGTGTGTAGGGTTGCTACTCTCATATTCTCACTCCTGTCTTCTCTGGCTGCAATTACACCCATGCAATAACTTCTTTCTCTTTCTTGACTGTGTTATCCCAGAGGCACTGCTGCTGTCCCTGATGGTCTCAGCCTTGGCCAGCAGTGGGTCTGTCCTGGCTGGCTGGCACTGGCTCTGTCAGGCATGGGGGAAGTTCTGTCTTGTTGGAGAAGCCATCCCTGTAGTCCCCCTGCTATCAAAATCTTACCACGCAAACCCAGTACAGTGAAGCACGTTAGACACAAGGGGTCTTATGACCAACTTAAATGCTAGAGTCACAACTGTGTAGGAAATCTTATTTTCTGGCATGTTCTGTAATGCACCTCCCTGACCAGACTGCTTGCTGAGAACCTTCCTGTGCTTATTTGGGGACATACTGGTTGGCAAGGCTCAAAACTATACCATAAATCATTCTAATAGTATGATGGTATTGGTTGTGTTCTAGTGCCTGGGGATGTTCTCTGATATTAATTAATTTACTAGTATGATGTAGCCAGTGGGTCTCTGGCTGCAGGCTCAGAATATTATGAAGTTGAGAAAACTGCAGTATCCAGTAAAAGAAAGTGAAAGTTCACAATAGAGGATCACAACTCTTCTGTTGGAAATGGAACCTGTTTTGGATACTTCAGAGAGATGAGCAAGTACAGTGGTGTGAGAAGTCCTGTGTAATCAATCAGTTGAGGATTATGAGGTGAATATTGCACACCTGAGACAGCACTCAGTGTTGTTGTGAGAGTGCTGGTATATGCCAGTGGCTCAGCCTGTGCTTTTAGACTTGGCCCATAAAGTGGTCTTTCAGCATTTCATGCTCTGCTTTATTTAGAGAGATACTGTGCTGGCTAGAGTTGGCAGCCAGTGAGAAGACCCAGAAATTTATTAATATATATGAAATATCTTCCACTTAGTGATGTTTGAACAGTGTCTCACAAGTTTGATCTGTTATGTCACATCTTGGCTATGCTGATGGTACCTCTTGACAGAAACTGGTTTGAACTGGGGGACATGCTGTGCTAGGAGTAACTTGGTAGTAAAGCATTCACCTTGCCTTGCAATTTTAGCATTTTTTTATTGACTTGTCATGGTGCCTGTTGATCTATCAGCAGTGGCATTAGTGGTGTGTGTCTCTTGTCTCTTCCAAGTATAGATGTGTAAAACACAGGGGTGTCGAAATCACAACTAAAAATCTTACAGTTGCCCATACAAGGCAGGAGAGCATCCAGAGTGCACAAACATGGTAGTATCTTCCACTAAACTCAAATCTCCTCTCTTGAGTTGGTGGCTGCTCTGGAAGAAGGCCATGGGGAAGACAGGTGAACAAGCTGTATACCCAAAAATGACAGTATCAAGTGAGACTTAGGTAACAGCTGAGATCAAAAGGAAGCTCTGATTTGTCTTCCCCTTGTAACAGTCCCTTGTTCAGGCCTCCACTGTACAGATGTGATATGAAACTGGGTGACTAGGTCAGAGTTAGTTAATCCAGTAGGTGTTTGGTCAAAAAATGCCTGATGTCCATTAATTAAATAAGTGGAACAATAGGTGACTGAAGCACAATTGAAGCAGCAGGTTTTTTTTAAGACTGTTTCTGATGGGAGGATTTCATGTGGTGCTTCATCAGTGAAATGATATTTCAACACCCTCGTGACTCAGCATGGAAGCACACCAGTCAGCTCTCATAATCTCACTGAGGTGTTGCATAATTTAGCTGTGAATGGGGCAACTCCTGTTAGAACTCTATAGTATGTGCAGGATTAGCAATGCTTTTGTAAACCTGAGCACAGAGACCATTAGTGTCAAGTAGGAAGCACTGTGAGCTTGATCTGTGCCATTTCATGTGGGTAGATCCCTGGCTGTGTGCTCCAGTGGTTGTGAGCACGTATCCAAAGGAATCCATGCAGTCTCAACTGTGTTCTACCTTAGAATAACTCAGTGAAATTGGTCCAGCCTGTGCCCAAAGACCATCTGAGCTGGTGCTGCTTATCCCAAGGAGACCAGTAGCACCCAAAACACTTGCATGATGCTTTTCTTCAGGAGCTGCTAGGACTGTTGTGGAAGGAGGGGGTAATGGTAAAGGTGTGTCTTTGAGGAGAAGACTCTTGGGATAGGAAAACAGGGTATTCCTGATTTGAGAGGTGCCTCCTGCATGTGGTGGAGGTGTTTCAGTCCTTCAGTGAATGGCTTAGTCATGGTGGTGTAACTGCATCTGTTAGCAGGGATGACTTCTGCATTATAAACCACCTTGGCTTAGTCAACACTGAGATCTTGTGGATAAAACAAATGTGATAGCATGCCTCATAATGTAGAGAGAGACTTGATTTCATCAGATCTAAGCTGGCAATAAGCTGGTGAGCCATAGAAACAAACATAAAAAGAAAACCAAGAGTCATAGAATATACTGAGTTGGAGCTCCACAAGGATCATTGAGTCCACTGTGTGCTAGTGTAAGACCTGCCAAGATACTGGAACTGCCTTGCATTGGGTCAAACCCACAATGTAAAGCTGCCTGCATGGTCTGTGTGAGTCCAGCCACTGGCTGTTGATTGAGACTCATGAGTTCATTCTTAACAGACTGGTGCTGTAAGCCCTGCTGTGCAAGAACAGAGTCCCTTAGAACTGGTTGGAGCTTAGCTATGGCCAAATCAGAAGGGTGCTGTGGAATGCCAACTCTTGGCTCATTTTGCTGCCCAGGTTTTGCTTCTGTAGCTCCTTTGCAAATAGTCAAGGTCTTCTGTACCAGACTGACAAAGAACAGCACCAAGGGATCAGGTTTTGGAATGTTCCTGGTCCTGCCATCTGGTGTGCACAGAGAGAGAGACTGCATTGGTGCCTGTTCAAGCAGGCAGCTCCTTCTGGGTGCTTCCAGTCCCCTGGTCCATCAGCTCTTCAGTGGGGCTTGTGGTTGAAAGGGCTGGTGGTGATGCTCAGAAGTTGAGTGTGAGATTTATAGTGAAATGCAGCATTCCAAGGGAACACATGTCTAGGGTGTGTGTATGGAAAATACAGATTGTTAGCAAAAAGTAATTTCACATGCATTGGAGACTTCATTGTGCATCCCTCTGAAGAAAATGTGGAATTTTCACAAAAGCAATCAAGAAGGCCTTGTCTTGGGCTGTTGTCATGATATGAAGAAGCTGATGTGAGTTCTGTAAGTTAGACTGAGCAGATCAGCTGGGAAGATAAAGCAGAGTTTGATGGCAGCAGGCCTTGCAGCTGGCAGGTGTTTCTGTCACTGAAGTGTAAGCAAATAGAAGGTAACTTCTGTTGTCTTGTGCATATCCGGTTGCTGTAGGATATATCCTTTTATAAAGCATTACCTGGGCAGTTCCACTGTAACTCTGTGTAACTAACTGGAACACCTGGTCAGCTTTTTTGTTGTTGTAAGGCCAAGTATTTGTAAGTTTAAGTAGTCTCACTTAAGTTTACCAATGGCTTTAGCTGAGACCTTTGGTACTCCAGGGTTGCAAGTTCATCTTTCTGCTGAGGTTTAAACAACATCCTAGCTGCTAGGAACCACAAGTCCTGCCCTAAGTACAAGTTCTTAGTTTGGTGCACTAGGGATTTTTATCTGAAACTTGGATTTCACTAATTTAGTATAGCACTGCAAGCAATTTTCTCAAATTAGAAGCGTGTATGTATCAGTAATAGACTGTAAATGCTTCTGTGATCCTTCAAGAAATCTTAGAGCTTTGTCTCCTGGCTCCTTGGCATATCTCACATTGGGTAATTGCTGGACTTCAGGGTGGAGAAGAGGGAAACTCCTGAGGTGAGAACCTGAGTCTTTTCCCATCCGTGTGTCTGGACACTGAAGGCTGTTGCATTTACTCTTGTCTGACAATTGTTCCTGGCTGCGTGTTGGCTTCTCTTCCTCGGGTGAAGCAGAGCAGCTTCTTTCCCCCTCAGAATACTGTGTAGCATAGTGATGAGGTGGTTTTTGACTTCTGGGACCACATCTGCTCGGGTCAGAGCACTTGTGCAGCTGTAGCACTGCTTGTGGTAGTTTGCTGATCACACAGAAGCTGGCATGGAGCTCATTTGAAATGGGTAGTAGTTCCACCAGCCAAATTGCACAGCATTTGTCTCCAGGAAACAGCTTCCCTAGGCGAGAGGCACACGTGTTCTGGTGCTGCTGAGAGGCATCAGTGGTGCTCAGGGTGTCACCACTCTAACTTGAAGACTGGAGATGCCGCAGACCACATCTTGCTCTCCTATAGCCACACCTCTGCAGGTGCAGGGCTGAGCGTCTCGGTGTCCTGGCATGTGGTTGACAGCCCCATGCTGGCCATGTGGAGCTCACAGGGAGAGGCCAGTCCCAAATGGAACAAATGGGGCACTCAGCACTTAAAGTTCTCTCCTCAAACCCAGCCTTGGACTCCATTCAGCAGCCTCAAGGCTGTAATGCCAATGATCTGCACCACTGGGAGCTGGGTGGTTTTGAGATGTATGCAGAGAGGAGATGGCTTCTCCAGCCTGCACATGCTATTTAGGAGCCATCAGGCAATCTGCAGCCCACTGTTGCTCTTATCAGAAACTCTGGTTCTCTAGCAAGTTTAACTGCAATGACAATCCTCAGTGCTGATCACTCAACAGGGTGAGTGGGTGTCAAGAGATGGGGCAAGGAAAGGAATTTGCCTCCACCACAGGTCAGCTGGTTGGGAATAATTGGCAAAGAATGCTGAAGACAAGCTCAGTGTGTTTATATGTGCTGGAGGCAGCACTGCAAACTCCAGTCTCTTATTTAAAGTGGCTGTGGCTGCTGATGCCTTATGTGAGGTGAGTTGCTCTTTCTCACCTGAGCTCCGCAGCAGGCATTTAGATATTGTCACTTTTAATTTCTTCTGCTGGCAAGAGGGACATTTATCTGTGCTGTAGTTACCAGTATGTGTGGGTAATGTGGTTTGGGCTGCTTGAGTCCTCTGCTGGATAGGTTTCCATTTCATAAAAGATTTTCTGCTTGCCAGCATGCTCCCCTCTTTAGCCTTACTTTGTCAGGTTTCAGGGCTTGGTGGCCCACCTCTAGCCTCTGCTGAAACAAAGCAATTCTTGGTCTGTTACTTTCTAAACAAGCAGATAAAGTGGCTGTTGCTGTAAGAATGAATCTTCTCTGCTGGTTTTGCTACACTAGGAAGTAAGAAGCGCTGGTGACTTTCAATCAGAAGGTTTTAAGACAAGGTAGGTTTGCCTAGTCTTGACTTAGGCAGCTCACTGCTCATCTCTCAAGCTAGTTTAAGTAGATTGAAATTAATTTCCCAGGATGGATGGCCTCAGTGAGCTGCACCTACTTTGCACAACCCTTTGAGCTTATACATTGGCTGTGGCTTGCTTGTGCTAGCTCAAGAAACAAATGCCTGAACTATCAAGTATGTTAAAGAGCTGCAGGGAAGGATCTTTAAAGAAAAGTGGTTTATAACATAAAACTGAACTGGCTGCTTCTTATGAGATTAGCTGCAGGGAAATGAGCTTTCTCATTAGACTGCATCTTCAAAGCGTGAGCTGCCTTGAATGTGGGAGACAAAAGGGACCCCATTGTGGCTATACTGTGACAGCCTGTCACTGGTACAGGGTTAAGTTGTGTGCCATGTCTGTGGATGTGCTGATCTGTGGTGAGATTCAGTCTTTGGCCTGGGCTGCATTGCTTGGCTGGAGGGAGCAGGTTGGTGTGAGTGAAAGCAGCGTGCAGTAATTGTTTGATACATTGTCCGGGTGGAAAAGCAGGAGCACAGGCTGTAACTCGCCTCTCTGTATTGCTGAGGGACTGAGCAGGCTTCTAGAGGAGCTGGCTGAGAGGGAGTTGAGAGGCAGCTGGGCTCTCCTGCATCAGAGCTGTCACAGAGGACTCCATGCACAGCTGGGATGCTGTCCCTGCTGCCATGTGCTGAGGAATCCACAGCCCTCTGGGACTCAGCTACTCAGCTTTGCTCAGCCCTCTCTGATGGAGGATGTACTCTTTGTCCGGGAATACATGGCAATTGCACTGGGCCTCCTGTAAAGTTCAGGTGGCCTAGGATGAAAGCAGAACTACTCCTGTACTGCCTGGCCTTTGCTACTGTGTATTCCTACTCCCAGGAGGACTGGGAGGATTCAGAAGCCCTGCTGTCAGACCTTGGAACAAACATCCATCATGAGCAAACGCTGCAGAGGAGAACTCTCCCCACAGCCCCTGTCCTTGCTCGTTTCTGTATGAACCTGTGTGGCCCTCTGAGTCAGCCTGTGATTTGTGTGTTGCCTGCAGTCTGGTGATGTGCATTTCCATAATGCATGGCGGGCTGGGGAGCGAGTGTCAGCATCCCAGAACGCAGGCTGCGAGTCTGTGAATGCCTAAGCAGCCCTGGCTGCCACGCTCTGCCCTGTGCCAACACAAACACTTGTGCATTCATGCACTGGGTAGGATTGAGAAACTGGTCCTGCTGGAAAATTCTTTGCATGATATTTATCCTTTTTTTTTTTTGTGTCTTGTTTTGTTTTGTTTTCTTTGCTTCCCCCCCTTTTGTTTAGTTTAACAAGACCAGTTCCCTGGTCTGGTTCACCATGAGAGTGCACAAACAGACATGCAGGGGACAGTACAGGAAGCATGAAGTGACATGCTCTTGTGGGAGGTGGGAGTTAAAAGGGCCCTGCTGTACAATGTGAAATTCAGCCTGATGGTGACAGGCTGGTTCATTTTTGCTCCTGGCACGTTGATTACTGTGTTTCTGCCCTACTTAATTAAAAAAGCTGCCCTGTCACTCTAAGGGGAAAATGTAAAGCTGATTGGGCAATAGTGTGGAGCCTCTGGAAGTATTGGGACACTGGCTGCTCTGCCTGTGGCGTAGCTGGATGCTCTTCCCTGGCCAGTGCATCTTCTGCCAAGGATCAGGGCATGCTCCTACAGCTTGAAGAAAAGGCTAGTGAACAGTGGGCAGTCTACAGTCTGTTTTGTTCTGCCCATAGTGGAATAGATCCTAAGAGTTCTCATGCTGTTTTGAGCAGCTACTGGAAGGTGTTTTGCTGCCTTTGAGAGCTGAGTGCCAAGAGGAAACTACTGTGTGATGATCAGGGAGTTCAAACACAACCAGGACTTCTCCCTCAAAGGTAGTTCTTCTCTAAAGTCACCATGCAAAACTAGAAGAGGAGGCCAGGAAAGCAATTAACCAAGATTTTCCATATTTCTTTACTCTAATAATGATCTGATAGACAAGCAGCCAGATTAACTGGCTTGTTTACCCCTTTGTGCTAAAATGGTGCTTGCTTTGCTGAGTGGAAGAGCACCCTCTGCTTTCCGTTTGCTCCTCTCTGGAAGGAGCACCCTCTGAGCCACTAACCTGCCTTGCTCCAGGTGACACAGGTTGATGGATGGAAGGGTGGGGATGCTGAAGTTTGTTGATACACATTGAAAGGTTGTTGAGGGTGTAGGGGAGCACCACCATCTGAAGTGGAAGGCACTAGGAAGTGAGAAGTACTGGTGACTTAGTTTGTAGAATCATAGAAGGGTTTAGGTTGGAAGGGACCATAAAGATCACATAGTTCCAACACCCCTGTCATCAAGGCAGTCCTTGATTGGAACACTAGCCAGGGATAAAATACTGCTTAAATCTAGGCTGTCCAGCCCCTGGACTGTTTGTGGGGTGGTTTGTAGCTGTCTTTGGCCTGTGCTGTTAGTCTGCATCTTTGGCTTCCCTAGGAAGAGAAATACTTCATTAACCTACATGATCACTAAGGAGCACCAGGATTTCTTTTGAGCAGTGGAGTAGCAGGAGGAAAAACTGCAAGAGAATTTAGGTGAGGTGGTGCCACACTGCTGCTGAGTTCTGATGTAGCAGGCTTGCATGCAAGCTTTGCTCTTGACTTGCCATATAAAAGCATTGGCTCTCTTTCTGCTATTCTAGAATTTATGGCTGGCTTAAAAGAGAAGGTCTGCATGGCCAACTGAATTCCTGAGTCTGTATGTCTGTAAAAGTAGGGGGATAGATGGGGATGCTGCTGGTGGTTTTTATATGAGTTTTTTTTTGTTGTTGGTTTTTTGTTGGTTTTTTTTTTTTTGCTTGTTGGGTGGTTTTCTTTTTAATTTTTTTCCCCCCTTAACCATTAATGTTCATGTCTCTTGACCATGAACATCTGGGATTGGAGTTAATTGTGCATGTGCTATTAACTGCAGAATATCAAGGTTTAACAAAGCTAAAGTTTCCTTCAGCAGGTGGTTTTGTCTTCCCCCCACACTAATACCAATATTACTTGGAGGTTAGAAGCTCTTCAGGCTGCTCTACCTCAGATAGCATTTCTTCAGTGTGCAGGAAAAGGTGAAAGACAAACCTTTCTGTTTGAGTTTATTTAAGAATTAATTGTTCAAATCCTTGTGAAAGTATTCTTCTAGATGCTCTATTGTAGCCAAATTACAGGGCAAATGCTTGTCTTGCTCTTGTATATCTCTTAAACAAGAGTAAACCGTTGGTTTTCCTTCCCATGCAGTTGGAATACTCTTGAAGGATGGTTAGGGAGGTGTTTGAGGTGGGAGAGCTCATTACAGTTCATTCTTTTTCAGCTGAGTAAGAAGGATTTATTAGGAGAAATAAATGTGCAAATTTAACAGCTTTATTTAGATAATGGAGGATTTCAAGTGTTTTTGACACTACAGATCACTAACTGGATTAATAAGAGTTGGATACAAATCATCCTTAATCTAGTTAAGGGCTTGTAGCAGCTTGTGGCAAAGCCAGTGGTTTTGCTTACCTCAAAGAGCAATTTGAGAAAAGCTCGTTCCTTTTGCATGTGTTAAATTAAATAAATGTGGTTCCCAGTTGGGGCAGGGTTAGATCAACTAATCAACTACAAATCTCCCCCTCATCATGAGAGAGTGCTTCAGATCTCTGCTGTAACAGGAGGGAGCTCTGTAGCAGCTGATGGGATAAACCAGAAAGACTCATGTTTTGAGACTCTGACCAAGATGAAGACTGAAGAATAGTTAAAAATGATACTTTAAAAAAGAAAAAAAGTCTGGACTATGTCAGCCTTCTGGATCCAATAATATTGCTAATGAGTTGTGAAAGCCTGGCCCATTGTTGATTAAATTGAAGATGCCACTAAGCAGCTTTCTGGTTGTCCCAGCAGAACTGAATAACTATTGTTCTGCAACAATGCAGTGCTCAGCAAGAGCAGAAGCTAACAGTCACCCCAGGGTATCCCCAACCAGGCTGCTTTGATCCTTGCAGAAGAGGGTCTTCCACTGCTTAATGAGAACTGCTCAAAACACATCAAAAATACGGTTCAAAATTTTACCCCTCACATGCAACTGAATTCAGTGACAGCAAATCAAAAGGACTGGACAGATATTTTCAACCAGTTGTCTGAACTGCTAAAAAACCCAACAAAGCCATACAAGCTTGTTAAATAGTAAAAAAGCAACATGTTTTAGGTGCTTGATAAGAATGTAAAGATTTTTTGACTATGGAGTACATGAGATACCACCAGAGATCCTTCAAAGGATCCACTGTCTGAAAGGTAGAGTAAGCTTGTTTTAAACTGGAATTATTTTCAGCTCTTTTGTATGATATCATAACCCAGTGTTCTGTGCCCCTACTACTCTTGGCTAATCAAAACTTTTCCCATTGGTGTAAGTCAGCTTCAATAAAAGGTCATGGAAAAGCCTTGACCATTAGGTGTTTGTTGTTTGAACAGCATGGTCTGTCTTCCTGATGCAAACCCAAATTAGTTCAGTCCCTTCCAATGCTGTCCTGAGTCAGTGTTTTCTAACCTTGCTGTGTCTGAAATCCTTCAGCAGCAGATCATTATAGAAGCATGGCCTTTCTGCAGTACTTGTATTTTTGGGGGAGGTTACCATCTTTTATGCCCATTGAAGCTGTAATTTATGGAGCAAGAAATGTAGCCTTTATATAACCATACAGTTACATAAATTGTGCAAATGTTCCTTAATGCTCGTGTGTCATGAAATTGGACGATGTCATGAAATTACAGCACTTTGTGGGTATTCTGACTGCTATCCACATGAGCATAATCCTTTGCTGTTCCTTGAGTATTTAGGCCGAAGAAAGTCCCTCTCAGATCCCAAGCCTCAAACTGCCTGGTCAAAGGGAGGTGCCGCAATGCCCAGCGGAGCAGCTGGGGACAAGGCCCTTTGGGACACGTGACTTCCCTACGTTCTCATATAAAAGTGTGGAAAGCAGGCTTTATTGATCCTGATTCGTGTTTTCTGTTATTTGCTTAAGTGCAGCAGGCAGCCTCAGGGGACTTGGACTGGTCTGAGTCTGCCATGGTGTTTGGAGGGTGGGTGCTGGACAGCTCGGCACTGGAACACCGCTGGGTGTCCATTGGTTTAGACTGGGCTGCACTGGGCTTCTGCCCCCTGAGGAGAACCTCACTATCCCTGCTCAGATCAGAAATCAAACTAGCAATCAAACAGGTACATAACAGAGGCTGTGGAGAAGCAGAGCTTGCAGCTGCCTGGGAAGAGGCTCAGAGCTCAGGTTGAGGGGAGTGTAGGGGTAGGGGGGCTGGACATATTCCCTAAAAACAAAGGAAGGGTGGCACAACTGAACAAGCCTCACCTATTAACCCTTCAAGGGGAAGGGGTGCAGGCTCAGTAGTCAAGATCAAGAGCTGCCATTTTATTTCTTGGCAGTCTGTGATCCTTTCAGGAGGATTGCTGAGGTCTGCAGACGATCAGTCTGCCCAGGTGTTGTTGGAAACCCATATGAACTACCCCTGAATATTTAGGGGGAAGGTAGCCTCGATCCTAGCTGAAGGTGTATGGTGGCACAATCTTAAGCGGTATTGGCAGTCCCTTACTTCAATAAAAAGCTGCAGAGTTTGCCTCCTAGCTGCTGCAAGCAAGTCTTCCCACTGGGAGGAGAATGCAATGCCCACCTTTAGCAGCACCTTTCCCTTTTGCACTCAGCCAGGCTGGGTGAAAGAACAAAGGGTTGTGCTTGCCACTGCTGGTGTGAGAAGTGAGGGGAAAAAATGGTCCCCAGCCCCCCATCAACAAAAACTGTGCAATTTGTAAGGCCTCACTTATCTTCTGAATGTGCCAGGTTTGGGCAGCCTGGCAGTTCTTTCTATATTCTTTATGCACCAACAGTTTCTACTCTTTAATATTTGAAATGTAGTGAGATCAGCCTGTGTGAGTCACCACTCTTCCACACAAGAAGGAAAACACACTGGAAGTACTTATCTGACCTACTTTCTGCGGAAGGGTGCAAAAGCACAGTGCAAACAAGCAGGGACAAATCTAAAAATCAAAATTACCTCATGACTTGCAGTTAAGCAAGAGATCGAAGGGCAATTCACTCTAGAAATATGCTTGCCGAAGCTTAAGGAATAGTGCTTTGGGGGTTTATTTTCAGTAGGGAAGAAAAGAGCTTAAAAATTTTATGTCTGCATGACAGATTTTTGTTCCTAGTTTCTTGTTATTTAAAAAAAAAATCATAACTACAATAATTGCCTAGAAAGGGGTAAGATCTTGGGGATGAATAGGCTGGTGGCAACTTGGTTACTTGTCTTCAGAGAGGTGGAATGGTCTAGTTAAGTTAACTGCTTTAGAAACTAGTTCTGTGGAAATGTGGGGAATGGATAGCATATAAAGGATGGAAGAGAAAACAGAATAACCTGCTATCTTAAGATAAGAAGGAGATAGGACCAATTAACACATCCATTGTAATGAAGAGACAATTACAGAGCTAGATTGTTTTGACAGTATATACTGGTGCTGGGTAACTTCCTGGGATGAGGATGAATATTATGTTCATTTTTAAGTGACACTAGGTTAATGCGAGCTAGAGAAATACAGTGAGCCTGGCTGCAAAGCTGGCAAGAATATATGTCCTTTTTTACATAATAAAATTAGACTTTACACTTCTTGGGATCATAGGGATCCCACAGCTTGGATGATTCAATGTGATATCTAAACTTGCAGATGACAGTGGTGGAAAAGGGTGACAAAGGTGATTTGTGGATGGGATGGAAGTCAAAATGTGTGAAAACAGGGAATGTAGTTGGATGTTAAAAAGATGAAATTTGGAAGAAATGACTTACAGGTCTGGTTTGAAATGTGAGAAGGGAAATGACTGGTTAGGTAATGGTAGCCCTGCAGAAATAAACCTGGAGCTAGTCATGAGCTGAGAGTCAGGCATGTTGTAGTGATAGGAGCAGTAAGTGTATACAGCACAGGCCAATGAGATGCATGAAGTAATCATTCTGTAATTAGTAAATTAGTAAACACTAAAAGAGTGTTGTCATCTTTAGAGAACCTGAATAGCTTTAAGTGTTGTATGCGCTGACAAACAAGTGCCACGGAACAGCGGTTTGGCCTCTTGTTTCAGCAACTGAATTTCAGTGCTGGTTAGTGCACTGCTTGGAGTCTAAATGGAGAAAACTCAGGGCTTACTCTCCAACAGTGAAGGCTGGCTTCTATCTCTTATTCTTGGGCTTATTTTGAGTGCCCACACTTAATAAAAAGGGACTTTGATTCTCCTTCCATTCAGGTGCTGTAGTTTCAGATATGTGAACACTATTTGAGTCAGAAAGGAAAAAAGACAAACTAGTTTGCCTCCCCTTCCCTCCTGCTCATTAGAATTAATGCAGTGATTTGCAGATGGAGTGGTTGGTAGGTTGAGAAGACACAAACAGCAGCTGACACAGGCTGATGAGGACTGAGCATCGCCTGGATGCAGCACTGAATGGATTCCTTGCTTTCTTCTTTCCCAAAGCAACTGCAGCCTGGAAGCAGTGCGGAGAAGGGAGACTGACCTTTCCAACACCAAACAGACTAACCAGAGCTACTCTTGGGAAGGGGAGCTGGAATGAGAGGAGATGAAAAAATGCAATCTGAACAAAAAAAGTGTGTGACCTCTAGGAAGCCCTGGAGGACTCTGTGCAATCAAGCTGATCACTTCAGTCTCATCACTGACACATCTTTTTGCTCTTCTCTTTAAAGCAAACTACAAATCTGAACCTTCCCCCTGAAGACCTTGATTCCTCTGGTGATGAAGATGACGCGTTCTCAGGTTCAGGTGCAGGTGAGTTTTTAGCACTTGTGCTGGTAGTGCTTGATCCTTCTAGGATGTGGGAACTGAGATCTCAGTAAGCACCCAAGTTAAGGGGGGTAGAGAAAGGAACCCGCGCACACACACTCCTGCCCCAGAATGTGAGAGCTGGGAACAAAGAACGGGTCTAATCTGTTAATCTTGTATTCCTTGAGATGCTAACAATCAGTAGAAAATGAGCTGTAGGAGACTTGAAAGGGAGCAGAAGCAGAGGTAGACTCCATGTGACTGCTAATGTGAGATGTGTGAAGAATGTTATGAAACTGGAGTGATTCTTCACTCATGGGGAAGAGAGATCATAACAAGGCCCCATATGAGAAGGTAGGAGATAATGTTTGAGGGTGTGTAAAGCCCAGCCTACCAATATGTATCAAGCGCAAACTTTATCTGTCATCAGATGTGCATGTTCCCATGGGCCATGGTTTTTTATAAGTGATAAAGGGGATTTAGGGTAGGGGAAGACGGCTATAAAAATGATTGCTGAACTGCATGAGAGAGACCCTTGGTGTTCATTGCTGAAGTTGAGGGGATGCTAGTGAGAAAAGAGCAAGCTATTGAAAGCTGAAGCATGCTATCCTTCTGCTTCCTTCCAGCCACAGGCTTGTATTTTAGATTAAACTCTGAAGAAATTAAGACCCTGAAATCAGTGCCAAACATAGTAGGGACTGAAGGTGTGACTGCTCTGAATCAAATAAAAGTGTTTATGGAAAAAGACTCAGATAACTACCCTGAGGAACCAGTGTACTGAAAGCAGATTTCTCTTGTCAACCTCACCACAAACAGACAGACACTTTTGCCCTGGGGAGAAGCAGATGACTAATGAAGTATTGCTGAATAGCACATTGGTCTGTCCCTTCCTTATTCCACTGAAAAGGATGAGGAATTACAAACTGAACTGCTGTTACTATGAAAATTGACTATGAAGGTTAAGCATCCTCCTTAGAACAGTGTCCTGAAGATACTATTACTGGCCAAGGATGGTATTTGCTTGTTTGTTTTGCAGGTCCCCTGACTGACCAGTCTCGCACCTGGAGAATCTCAGGAGAATCAACTAATTCCTCAGTACTGGCAGCACCAGTGGATGTCAGTGAGCAGCCATTTCCTGGGATTGAGAGCAGAACTGAAAAAGAAGTAATATCTCCTTCTGCAACCAGTAATCTGGTGACAGAGGAACCAGTTGTAGCTGTGAAGGACGAAGTATCCATCCTGGGCTCACCTGATGGGAAAGCAACAAGCCATGTAGTCACAACAACAGTGAGAAGTCCCACTGCTCACTTTCCTTCCATGGTTCCTGTGACTCCTTCAGAAGCCTCTGCTGTGATCCATGAGCTTGAACCTAAAATGTCCAGCTCTGCTGTGCCAGGCACCAATGAGATGCCCGAGCCCCACTCTACTGTCCATGGTGAGGGAGATGTCGCTGCCACCCCCGCAGCCACAGCTCCCAAGGATGTTGTTCCTACACATGAGGAGGTTTCTGAAGATGGCTCTGGAGACCCGGTGAGGACTAACAGTTCTGACACTCTTCCCAGGGAGATGTCTTTAGTAGCATGTAGTAAGTTGGTTTGGTGGGAATGGGTGTTAATTTGTCAAAAACAGTGATTGGTTTAATAGGTTATGGTTGGTGGAGGGTTTTAGATGACAAAAACAATGTGCTGGAAAGTCTCTGGACACAGACATGATGAGAAACATGAATAACCTGCCTTGTATGTCCCAACAGGGAGACTTCATCTTGACTAAAGAGGAGGATTCCGTCCCCACCCAGAACTCAGAAGTACTGGCTGACTCTGAGAGGAATGCCAAAGCAGCTGGAGCCTCTGGAATTATGGACAGAAAAGAAGTTCTTGGAGGTACCACATATTTTGCATTTCTTGTTGCTAGAAGCAGATTCATGTAGGAGTCTTCCAGCAGCAGAAGCTGCAGCTGTGCAAATACATCTCTGAGCAAGGAAGCCAACCTTTTATGTTAGACCTCTGAAATGAGGATGATGATTCTGTGTTGTCAAAACCCTAACAGGGGCAAATATTAGTCTGCTGATAGCAGCTAGCAGTGGCTGCTTTATCTGCAACTTCGTTTAAACTTCTTCCTTCACTCCTCTGAAAAATTACAGTAAAATTTCTCTGTTGCTGCCTTAGTCAAGTTACCAGGGTTGAACACCATAGCCTTGTGTGCTTTGCAGCATGGCCCAGTGGAGATCCATGTCCCTAGGACTGGCTGCTGTATTTGAGCAGGTGCTTGGTAATGGTGCTTGGTTTGGGAGGGGACAGAAGGACAAATTAATTTAAGTCATTAAGCCAGGGACAGGTAAGGAACAGTCTGGAACTTAAAATTGTAGTAGCACTATCTGGTATGGCATCTAGAGTAATCTGTCTTTTTCTCCCCTTTCAGGTGTTATTGCTGGAGGACTTGTAGGCTTGGTGTTTGCAGTGTTTCTAGTTGCATTTATGCTGTACAGAATGAAGAAAAAAGATGAAGGCAGCTATTCACTGGATGAACCAAAACAGTCTAACGGAGGATACCAAAAACCACACAAACAAGAGGAGTTCTATGCATAAACACTGATCTTCAGGACACTTCTTATTCCATCTTTCTTGGACTCTTCTCTCCCTGCACGTGGACCTCCTAGTGTGCTTTGCATTAAACTTAAGCCATATGATCATTGGGTTATTTGCCCTTACCACTTTGCCGTTGGAAATTTTATAACTACAAAGTAGATCTGGATTCATTGAACCATTCCCTGCTTTCTTGCACAACTTTTTTTTTTTTTTTTCCCAACAGAATTGGAACTACAAGTTCCTAAACTCACTTTTGTTTATCTAAAGACTGCTGGGACAGGCGGTGGGAGAAGATAAGGGAGAACTGTATGTATAAAACTCTTGATATTTAGGGAAAGGGCTAGCAAGAATAACCAATTATCAGTGCTCAGATTCTGTATAGCAGGGATCCTTCTTATTTAACTCATAGATGTGTTTTGAGTGTAACAAGTGGCTGTGCTGGGCAGACATTTGGTACACTGCTATCCTCTAGCTCTTTCTGACAGCTGTATTTGGAGCACTTAATGCCTCTGAAACACCAAGCTGAACTTGATCTCTGCCAAAAGGAAGTGTGAGGGGCAGGGTAAACAAATGACTGTCACGTGGTTTAAAATAACTTACTTTTTGGAAGCATTATCCCATACTCAGAACCAGCTCATATGCAGTTGATACATACACAAGCAAAAAGCAAACCCCGAAAACCCCCAAACTAAGTGGAGAGTTAATTTTACCAGTAGTGCTGGGCTGTCCCACTACCCTCTCTCTCTCTCTCCAGGTGTAGGTAAGAAGTAGATTTTTCTGAGCAGTCTCATCTCAGACATTCCCTTTCCTAGGTGCCAAGTCGAGGTTGGCTGTCCTTCTGCAGGTGATTTACCCCGTGCAGTGCCAGGTGACCAGGGGCGTGTTGTAGCACCTCTGGCCACTGTGGCTGTCTCTGTGCCACAGGGTGCCATGGCACACAGGCTGGGAGATGGGAAGCACCACGTCATGACTGCAGCCAAGGAGTAGAGAAGCCTCTGAAATGAGCCTGGGGAAGGCTGAGTGTAGTGGCCTTAAACAGATACAACAGTTGGTGTGCTTGACTCTCGCTACTCTGGAGTGGCTCCTTGGAAGCTGTTCCTGCACTTTGGAGAGAAGCCACTCCAGGGATGTCAGTCTAGCAAGGGCAGAAAAGCACCTCCTGAGCAAAGTCTGGATGCCTGAAGCTGTATGTGGTCAGTGTGCTGTCAGATGTCAGGCACTGGGGCCTCATTGGGGGTCTGGAGTTTTCCGGAGTGTCTCAAACCCAGCGAACACGAGTGTGGTGTTCTGTACCAGCCTTACTTCTGCTCTGCCTTTGGGTAGCTTCTTGCCACTTCAGTTCCTCATCACTCAGTGCAGAAGGTATGGGATGGGTGGAGGAATGTTTGCAACTGATGTAAATATTTGTACTGTTGAGCCAGAGGGAATGATCTGAGTGCATTGGACAATATTGCAACAGTTGGTACAAATGTTGCACGTTAACAGACAAACTTAAAAACCTGTGTAATTTAAATGAAGTATAAAACACTCCTGAGCTGCCATGCAGCTAAAATTGGTGCCTTCTCTGCAAACACAAGAAAAAAACCCCAAAATGTCTTCATTCCAAACTCTTCTTTATGCACACAGAGAACTTGTGCATATGCGTAGCTGGCTGTTTTTTTAAGTAAAGCTGCAACAACCATTATGGGTTTTTTTGTTAGGGTTGTTTTGTTTTCAGGTTTTATTTTTGTTTGTTTTTCTTTGTTTGTTTTTGTTTGGTTTTTTTTGTTTGTTTTTTTTACCGAATGAATTTTTATAGGTTAATGCAATGACCAGATGGTGTTAATTTCAGCTGTAATTCTTTGCTTTGTATAGGAATGTAGAAATGTTTGATAGGTCTATCTATGAAAAGGTTCTTGTAAAGCACAGGAAGATAAAGTAGTAAAATTCAGTTGTACCTCACAACCTTGTTAGGGGGAAAGGAAAAAAACTGTATATTTTGGTAGTCTTAACTGACAGTTTGTGAAACAAACATGACATTCTGTGTTATTTAAGTGGTACAAATGAAATATGAGTTCTGACAGGAGATGCAACATTGGGTTATCTGTATGCCATGTAAAGGTATACTGCAATAAATGGCATTTTGGCAAGAATGTGTCTGACACAATCTGTCTGTGAACACTGATGTGTATAATACTTCAAAAAGTAGATGCTGTTTTAAAGACCGCCTAGGTCTTAAGGAATTGGGTTACAGAGCTGTGAATTTTGGGGCTAAAGACAGAGATTCAGTTCAGCATTTGAAGGTAAGAGAGTTGCCTGCCTTGGGTGTCCTGGTTGCGGTGAGCTGCTCTTGCTGGAGACACTGGTGTGGGATACAAATGGGCTCTGGTGGAGACTTGGATGAAATGGCTTTGTCGG
Organism: Rhabdornis inornatus; assembly: GCA_013397075.1. Classification (NCBI taxonomy): domain Eukaryota; kingdom Metazoa; phylum Chordata; class Aves; order Passeriformes; family Rhabdornithidae; genus Rhabdornis; species Rhabdornis inornatus. Next base: position 106,401 of record VWZS01008556.1, read on the forward strand.
AGCCCTGCAACATTTCATGTTGGTTCTGATTTTGGGACCTCTCTTTGTGCAGAATGGCACCATCCCCAAATGGTGATAAAAGTTGCAAATCTTCCACAGGGCTTCCTCTTGCTCCTTGCCTTCTGCCCTCAGGAGTTTGAGAGCAGAGAGGACTATTTGGGGCAGCCCCAAGGCTTCCATTAAAATCTGTTTTACAAGACAAATTGGAGATTGTACCCCCAAGGAAGGAGAACAGAGCAGGCCTGTCCTCAGTATTCTGCTGTGCAACATCAATTACTCTGGGGTGCTATAGCTTGGGTGGGAGGAGATGGAGCAACACAGAAGTAGAGGAAAATATCCTTCATAAAACAGGGAAGCTGCTGTCTGTCTGGGTGGGTCTTACTGCAGCTTTACAATTATTTTCTTTTGTAAGGTTTTGAACTGCAAGAAACTTATTTTTTGTTCTGTAAACTGGCCGCTGTAGTTTTGAATTTGCTTACACTGGAACCACGGGGGGCTATGTTTAAAAAAAAAATGAAAAACAACCAAAAACATTTGGAGGAATCTTGGTAATCAGAAAGTTTTGAGATCAGGCAAAAGGATTGAATTTAGAATTTGTTTCCATAGCTAAATACAGCTGAAGAGTGCTTTTTAATTTCATGCCAACTTTGCCAGTCCCTTAGACCAGGTAAAGACTTGTGTAAGATCAGATTTGGCTAGTTTGCATTGCAGGGCTGTACCAGCTGTGAATTCACTTCCTTAGGGGCTTCCAAGACTTTTGCTTCCCTTTTCTAGTTAGTGATAATGTGTGAAGTTGGGGCAGCAGGGAGGGAATAAAATGAAGTGCTAAGGGAAGTGGGAAATTCCTGTGTGAAAATCCTTGCAAGTGCAACACTTGTCTGATCCTCAGTGTGCACTTGAGAGAAATGTTGTTGTATCAAGAGAGAATTATTTACAGGAGGGCTGGTTCTGCCTCTGTACTTTGGCACAGGTTGGCCTGGGTTTTCATGAGTCACATTGCTGTTCACTGTGCTTCCTGACTTTCTCCTTCATCCATGCTGGAGCAATTACCACATTTGCTCTTGTTCACAAGTGAGATGCAAAGAATGTGGCTGGCAGAAAAATTTGACCCCTTCTTTGTTCTGGAAAAATGAGCTGGAGGGTGTAAATGCACTGAATGTCAAAGAAGGCAAACTATGAGAGAAGGAGAACTTTTCAGAATTCTCACTTTGTCAGGTTGTATTAGAGCCTATAAAAGGAAGCTAAAGCAAATCTAAAAGGCTGTATAATCTTGTAATTGAAATAGAGAACAGGAGAAAAAAGAGGGCCACTCTACAGGGGTGCTAAGAAGAAAAACTATGTCAGGCATTTCATAAATGCCTTATCTGAGTCTTCATCAGGACTAGTATGTATATTGATGAAAATGAGTAGTGGAATGAAGGTGCAGGGTGAAATTTGCTCCATTTAAGATAGCTGCAAAACAAAAAACAAACCCCAAGCTTTTAAATATGTAAGAGGTGAGGTAGAGGCTCGAAAACCAAATAGTTAGCATTCTAGGGTAGTGTTTAGGTCATAAAACTGCAAGCCTGATGTTTTTAATAAGTTTGTCAAGTTAGAGGACAGCAATTTTACTGCAGAAAATGCAGTGTCTTCACTAAGGAAAGAGGAAAAGCTGCAGCCTCAGCAGTATGCAGGGTCTTACAAAAGGATCTGATGGATAGAGAAATTAAAAGGTAGGATAATGATATATAGCACACAATAGATTCACCAAAAGTAGATTGTGCCTGACTAGTCAGATATCTTCTTTTTGATGGCAGGATTTTTTCAGTCGAAGGCAATCTTTTCTAATTGAACTTCACTAAAGCAAGTTATCAGTGCCACACAGAAAATGAATAATCAAAAGGAGGAAGCCTAGGGATTAGTGGAAGAATTGTAAAGTGGTGAGTGAGCTAAGAAGCAGCAGGCTCTGCAAGGCAGAGATTTGGTAGGGAGAAAATACCTCATTTTAGAGACATCTTTCTAAATACTGTCTGACATAGAAGGAAATAGAATTACATTTGCTGTTGGGAATTCAGGCACCCTAGACAGTTTAGAGTATGAAGGATACATTAATATTCTGACAAGTAACATTTGGGGTCAACTTCAACATGACAAGGTCAGGCATGAAGGGGATAACAAAAGGAATTTCTGCTCTATCCTGGGAATAAAAGGGGAAGAAAAGGATAGGTGAATTAGTCAATTTTAGAATAATTATGTGTGGTGTAGCTAAAGAACAGAAAAAATAAGTCAATACAGGATGTAGTAGCCAGCAAATATTTCCAGCAAGTAGAGGGAATTGTTGGCATCATGGGTATCATTGTACGAAGCACTAGTGAGCCCTTTGCTTACCATCACCTACATGGTCTAGGGTTAACTCATGTTGGGAAGGAACTGAGGAAAAACATTAAAATTATGTGGGAGAACAGAGTCTTTTTCAACATTAAACTAATCGTATTTGGTTTGTCCAGCTCAGGAAAACACAGACTGACAGATCATACACTTGCTGTCTGCATGCTTGTCATGGTACAGGACAGTACCAAGGATGGGGATGAGCAATTTAGGCAAAAGAACAATATGGGAACAAGAAAAAAAGAAAAAAGAAATGGAAAAAGAATAAGTATAAACATTAAAAATTTTAAACACTTTGCAAGTCATTCCATTAATGGTGAAGGGGAAAGATCCAAATGTACTGAATACAAAGCTGGATGCTCAGGAAGATTACAGTGTAAAATATTCCTGAGCCAGTGGGATTTCTTTCAGCCAACAGTCTGTGCAAAGAACACAGAGACCAGGTAAAAACCTTTCCTCTTTATTATCCTCTTGTTGTCATTTTTTGTTTGGGTTTTGTTTTTTTAGTTGGTTGGTTTTGTTAGTTTTCTTTACTTGACTCTAGTTTATTACTCTCCTCCTTTAGCATGGGAAAGCAGATGGGCAGCCTTTTGGAGCATTTTTTGAGATGATAACAAAAGGTGATTTGGACCAATGTACTCTGCTGTGTGCACATACACATGTATAAATGTACATGTGATTATGTGTATGCATCCGCATGGACACACAACTATGGGCAAATGAGAAGTTAAAATAGGAACAAGGGAAGGGCAGTCACTAAATCACTAAACTTTAAAAAGCCAGAAAATATTAAGTGCTTTTAAAAGTAAAAAATCCTACTTCAAAATAGCATAGAGCAAAGAATAAATAGGTGTGATTTAAAAATAAAGATTAGGATTTGGATAGATCCTGGACCCCAGAGCACAGCTGTTCCAGTTTAACCAATGCCACGTGACACTGTTGTATAAAAATGTCCTCAGCATGAACCCCTACTTGTCTGAGCCAACCATCAAAGCATTCCTGGCCCCTGAGAACCTGTGTGGGAGAGAGTGGTATGCTTAACATGTGGCACAAGGCCAGGGGTCCCCAAACTGTGGTACCCCTCTGATATGCAATGCATTTGAAAATAGTGTGCAGAGAAAAACAATCACAAACCCCCAAGCCTCAAAAAATCCACCATCAAAACCTATCTCACCTGCCTTACCTCTGGAAGTCATAGGCAGGAGCCAGATGGATTCCTCCTGTACACAGAGCTGGGGCTGCTGCAGGTGACTGAGGTGAGGGCAGGGACATTGAGGAAGGAGTGGGGCAGCCTGGAAGAAACTTATGCTGGTGCCACCAGTGCATTACTCCCTCTAAACAAAGCCTGAGAACCCATGCCTTAGGAGACTGGGCAGCTGTTTCCTTCATGTGGCAAACCAGGTTGCATCTCCTCCTGAAAGGAGAGGGTTTGAGTGCCAGCAGAAACTCATTGGAAGCTGAGAAATGCAGATTCTGCATAAGATATCTCTCTTTTCTGGCACCTGACTCCCATCAGTATAGTAGTATATGCTGAGAGCAAGGGGCTGCTTCTCTGGAGATGCTCCCTAAACATGAGCACATGCTGTTCATGAACCTGCTGCTGTGTTCAGGGGATGTGATGGGTGCCAGTGTGTGACCACAAGGAATCATGTAGCTCGTTATTCTAACAGACACTCACACCCTGCCTTACACAAAACCTTAGCTGAGGAAAGCTTAAAAGTGTTGAAGCTTAAGATGTCTGTGCAGAACAAAATCAAACCAGTCAGAACTGAGGCTGAAATAATTTCAAAAAGCCATTAAAGAACATTGTTGTATTTTAACAACCCCTCAACCAGACTAGAACCCCTCAAAATAAAGGAGGAAAAAAAAAAAAAGAATTGTCATGTACTAAAAAAGGGAGCAGATCTAAAAGGCCCATCTAATTGCTGATCTGTCCATATCTGGAGAAGATCGGAAAAGCTGACTTTGCTGGCAATCAGAAATCATCTCAGTCATGGTCAGAAGCCTTCAAAGCCCACCTCTGAATGGACACCAGGGCCTGGCCAGCCCTTCAGGGACTGTCATATAGAGAGTGGGACTGTACGTGCAGCTACATGCAGCACACAGCCCTGATGTCATTTCCCATTCAGTACATCCAGGCCTGAAGTTGCGTTTATGAATAACTTGATGAAACAGTTGAGTGTTTAGTCTTCATAACACAGAGCAATGGTTCAAGAACTTCTAGGAGTTTTATTGTTCTCAGGGTGGCACAGAGAAAAATATGGTTGTTTCAGAGCAACATTACATGCCTTTTATTCAGACTGAAAATGTGGCATCATCATCATCATTATTATTATTCTTATTATTATTATTATTATTAGTGTTCTACCAGAGGAAAACAGAGTTTTGCAAATGCTCTTGAAAGTGCTGGTTGAGTCTGCTCTTCCTGCTCAAATAGTGTTGTTAATGTTTGATAGTGACTGCCTGGGAACACAAGCCTTTGAACTGTTTATTGTTCTCAGAGGTGGTTTGTCTTTTTTGTTATGCAGATATATATACACTGGAGCCTGGCTGCAAGTTCCTCAGACATGACATAAATGGTTAGAGCCCTGCTCAGAAGCGTTGTCAGTTTTAAGTATTCTTTTCAGATGTTACCATCTCTACTTCCAACCCAAACCTACTGTGTACTCGCACTGCTCTGAGGAGAGGTTATGTGGTTCCTGCACAGTGAGGATTAGTCACACATTAACCACAGCTGTAAAAACACATCTATGGGAAAATCACAGCCAAACACTGAGGTCTTTGAGGCTGCTGCTCTTTTCCAAAGAGGTGGGTTTCTCTTCCATTTTGCTCCAGCATTGTGCAACAGACTGTTTGCTGGCATGTTCACTTCACTGTTGAGGTGCATTGTAGCTTTTCCTCTGGCACTCCCCTGCCTTCTCCACTTCCATGGACCATGGTGGACAGAATTCTTACAGGTAGAGCTGAGTCAGCCAGTGTCTCTAAACCAGCAGGTCCTGGCAGGGGGAGGGGTGCTCACGCTGTGCCAGTGTGAAGCCACATGATTCCAGTGGTACCTGAGGCAAAGCAGGTGATGTCAAAAGACAACTTAGGGCTAGAAACTTTTAGTCTGGGAGGAATGAGGGCACCCTTACTCATTGCCAAGATGACAACCATAAACGCTGTGGTAAGTTCTCTTGCTTTTTGCTCAACAGGAAATCCCCATTCACTGTTGTCCTTCTCTCAACATGTCCCATTCTGCATAGTTCTCAGCAAAGTATAGATCCTGCAGTCAGTTTCCAAGTCCCCCTCTTCACATCTTCTCAGAGGTAGTAAGGCTGGAGAGCTTAGAGAAGAAGGAGAAAGAGGACAGCAGCATACCCTCTAAGAACATGTGACTTGTTAGAGCCACTTTGCATCAAGCTTTGGCCTCTGAATACTGCTGGTGTCACAGTACACAGGTCAAGGTTTCCAGGAGACCATCCCAGATCATCATCCACCTGCCACGGATTCTGTTATCCCCCCATTGCTGTTGGATTCCATGGAAAGAATGACGAACCTGCTTAGTGGGAATATTTTTTGAGGGGAACAAAAAAGGCAGTGCAAAAGAGAAATACACAATTAGGAATGCTTTCTCCAAAGCTGCTTTGGGCAAACAAAGAAAAGCAGCACTTGTGGAGAACATGTAATTACCATGTCCTCTGCCCCACCCTTGCCTTCTCAAGAGAAAATTTCTGTATTTACTGATTTGCTTCAGGCCTGTGTCACATATCCCATTGCAAGTCAGCAACCAACAAAGTCCCTTTCACATGAATAAGTGAGGTTCCTTCAGATTCCTATTCAGTACATCAAGGGCACTGGGAACAAGGCAGTCCAGCTTCCTGGTGTTTCTGAAAGTGATGTCCCTGTGTTTGGGAACTGAAGCTGGGACTCCTCAGCCAGTTTCTGTGGTTCCATTAGGATTTCTGAAGCCATGTCCTTGCCCTGGTTCCTGCCTGGAAAGGGAATTTAGGCAGGAGTAGGAACTTACATAATACCATAATGTGAAGTAGTATTGTTCTGAGAAAGTGTGTGTTCTCTATGCATTGAGCTCATTTCCCTCCTTACCAAGCACCACTGCCTCTCATGCCTGCTCCAGACTGTTTTCCTGCTACCCCAGTAGCACATTTCAGACCATGCCTCCCCTTCCTTACCTGCAGTAATAGAAGGTTACCTGGGGCTCCTCACATTTTCTCTGCATGAGACAGCGTTAACTCCAACTTCACCTTGAGCATGGAGGCATTGCTATTGATCTATGAAACACCTTACAGAAAAAAAAGATCTGAAATTATTCTGTGCAGAGGGTTCCTACACTGATCCCCAGTTTAATAAATGGGAAAATAAATCCTGCACAACACAATCCTCTGGCCAGTAAGGGCACTTTGCTTGTTATTTCAGCACTGCCTCTTGAGAAGTTGGCTTGTCCTCCCATCAGTCCTGCAGCTCCTTTCCGTTGCATTCATCCATGTTAAACAAGGTATGAGCAATGAGAAACACCATGGCCCAATCTTCACATGGTACTGCTGGCATTTCCCCTCCAGAGGCAGCTACACAGCCTTCTGGGCTGTGGTTCTACTTCAGGTACACAAGGACTGAAGAGGGGCTGAAAAGTATGCTGAAGTTTCAGGAATAAGTGTTTAAACTTCTTCCTGTCCCCCTGCCTAACCTCCTCCACTTTAATACTAATGACAATATTGGACCCAAATATTCTCTTGTTTATGACAGAGAACAAATATATGTTTTCAGAGGTTCTTGCACTACATAGCAAAGAAAGGCATCTGAAGGCTGGCCCCTACAGTCTCAAAATGGTCTCTAGATCTCAGGGTCTCTAAATCACACACCCCTCTTGCTCCTGCAAGAGCAAGAGCACAATCACGTTCCAAGGGCTGGGCTGCTCTTTGCACTCCCAACTAGCAGCAAGAGGACAGACTACCCATGGGCAAGAGAAACTGTTGTCAAACCTACAAAAAGGGCTCTCCAGGTCTGTAAACAACAAGAGGAAACAGAAAGAAAATATTGGCCTGCTGTCCAACAAGAGAGCTGAACTAGTCACCAAAAACTCTGGAAAGGCAGAGGTTCTCAACACTTTCTTCACTCCTGTCTTTACCAGCACTGCTGGACTCTCAGGCCTTTGGAACAAAAGTCCAGGCTGAAGCAAACACAGATCCACAGTCAGTGAAGGAAGAGCTGTTCTGTGAACAATTTCAGGAGCTTGGCCCTTGCACATCAATGGGCTCCGACATCCACCTTAGGGTGTCAAGAGAACCACCTGATGTCATGGTTGAGATCACTGTCCATAATCTTTGAGAAGCCATGAAGACTGAAGGACATCCCAGAAGACTGAAAGAAGGTTAAGGTCACCCCCATCTTCAAGAAAAGCTTAAAGAAGGACCCAAGAAATTATAGGCACATTAGTCTTGCTTCAGTCCCTGGGAAAGTTATGGAGTGAATCCCCCTGGGGGCTATCACAAGTCAGATGAAACATTATTGGGAAAAGCTATCACAGATTCACCACAGGCAAATTGTGCTTGACAGACCTGATTGCCTCCTACAATACAGTAACCTGCTTGGTTGATGTAGGGCAAGCAGTGGACATTGTTTAGTCAGATTTCTCAGAGGCTTTTGATGCCATTTCCCACAGCTTCCCCCTCCAGAAGCTGATGTGTTAGTCTAGACAAGCCATTGGAATAATCTCCCCAGGGAAGCAGTGAATTCCTTAACAGTGGACACTACTGAGATTCAGCTCAACAGGGTAGAGGGCCATCTGGCCTAGACCATGCTTTTGCCAAGAAAGGTTGGACCAGATGAACCTTGAGGTCCCTCCCAACCTGATATTCTATGATTCTTTGATACACAGCTAATCCAGTCTGGATCTTGTATGTAGTAATGCTATTCTCCACCAACATCTTAATATCTTTCTCTATTAAGGGAAAAAAGTTGCCTTACAGTAATGACTGTAAAATTAGTAGAGAGAAGGCTGAAAAGTCTTTATGATCCTCAGCAAAAGTCTGTATATATGCATATAATTGATAAAATAAATCTGTTTGAAAGAATGTGTGCTCAATCCTAAATACAGTCTCAGCAGCTGGCACCACTGCTTAAGCAAAAAAGGGTGCGTGTGCCTGTTTCTACAAGGATTATACCAGTCCCACGTCTGTGGTCAGTGTGAAACCAACAGCTGGGTTTTGGTGTTGTTATCTTCCTGCCCTGCCTCCAGCACTGCTGAGGTGCTTGGTCATCCCTAGGGATGGGTGGCTTCGACCAGAATGAGGCATCTCTCAGGTGCCCCATCCTGTGTGACCTCAGAGTGTGAAAGTTCGTGAGGGGCTTGAAATTTGCATTTATGTTGAAAAAGAAGTTCAGCTAAACCCTGACTGGTGCTTGCATGAGGGACATAGATAACAAGGAAGATCTTATATATACACAGATGAAAGGTATCCACACCAGGACAAAAGTTTCATGGAACTTACTAAACCTGAACCAGATGTCATTTTCTTTTCTTGAGAAATTACCAAGTATCAATTGTGATAGACTATAACCAAGAGAAAGAAATACAACACCTAAAATCAGTCATACTCTGCTTGCAGTGCTTTTGCTTTGGCTTCTTTGCTTGAAGCCTTGTGCTGTTTCATGTACCTGGTGAGCATCACCTGTGGTGTGAGGTCTGACCCCATTCAGATGGAGCTAATGCTCACTTTTTGGGAAACATCTGTACCACCAGGATCTGCCACTACTTGCTGATTTTGTTGCTAAAAAATGAAGTCATTTTACAGCAATCTTTGCAAATCAAAGTGTATCAGACTAAAGGAAATATTAAAAACAATAACTGGAGATCAGGATGGAGCTCCTCCTCTGGAATAGCTTACCACAGCCACCAGAATGGTGAAGATGTGAGGAGCTGGTGGTGGTGAATCAGGAACAGGCAGGAAGGAATCTGCTGAGGGGGCAGGAGTGCAGCCTCCTGCCAGCAGCCACTGTGGTTGGTGGAATTTCCTGTCTGTCTGTCCATCCTGTGGTCAATGTCACCCTGTGGCTTTTGAAGTCCAGAGAGCTCAGACTGGTGGAGCTTGTCCTGTGCAGCTTCTCGTGTTCCTGTTGTTCTTGCATGGCTCTGCTTATGCAAAGGAGGAAGGCCAAAGAGTTGTCCAAAGTCCTTCAGGAGCAAGAATCATGGTGAAATACAACACCAGCTCTGAATGTCTTAATTGCTGAAACCTGGGCCTTTGTTTGCTTCCCAGGGAACAGAATTCAGGAGGCAAAAGCTGGCTGATGGAGCTTTGTGTGTGCCTGATTTCCTGATGGAAAGCCAGTCCAGGGAGAAAGGCCAGCTGGACTGTAAGCATGTCAAAATAACCAGCAAAGGGAAGGCCCTGGGGAGATTTTATAGCACCTTCCAGTATCAAAAAGGGCTTCAAGAGAGCTGAAGAGGGACCTTTTACAAGGGTGTGGAGTGACTGGACAAGGTGGAATGGCTTTAAACTCAGAGACGGTAGGTTTTGGTTAGATGTTAAGAAGAAATTGTTTCCTGTAAGGATAGTGAAACACTGGCACAGGTTGTGCAGAGGAGCTGGGGATGCCCCATCCATGGAAGTGTTCAAGTCCAGGTTGGATGGGGCTTTGAGCAGCCTGGGATAGTGGAAGGTGTCCCTGCCCATGGCAGGGGAGTAGCTGTATGTAACTAGATGTCTTTAAGGCTCCTTCCAACCCAAACCATTCTGTGATTCTATGTGCAAAATAAGTTTATATGCAACCAAATTTCAGCAGCAATAAGTTTCAGGACATCTGTAACCATTTCAGGATTCTAGTACATTTAGCAGCTCTTCTGTGCACTCCTGGCTGCCGACATCAGATGGATACTGCGTGTGCTTGTTAGGTACAGGAGCACTTTGAGAGGTCCTCCTACACTGACCAAGATTAGAAGTATTGTAAAACGGATTACATTAACGTGATTAAGCAATACTCCCTTCCTAGGGAAGAGACCCTGACATTTATGATAACCCAGTGTTGATAAGCTGAGTCAAGTACAACACCTACACAAAACCCTGCACTCGCAGGACACTTAGGATGGTAGGAAGCAGTTGCAAAGGTCTTTATTTTCCGCGGGTTTCACAGAAATAGGAATAGAAAGCAGACTCCCTTAGTGCCTGACTGAGGGAGAGGCTGCAGAGCTCAGCCCATGTTAGATAACTGAATGAAGAGAGACGAGCTTTGTGATGAATGCTTCAAGCACAGGAAACCACCAATTAGTCCCGCTGCTCACAGGGTGACTTGTTTTTCCTGTCAGTGCTCAGAAGACTCCTAACAGGGAGTGACAGGAGTGATTTGTAAAGGTCAGATAAAACCTGTGGGCATGTTTGGCTCCAGCAGCTCTGCTGCAGAAGGAGAGGGACAGTGCCAGTACCCAGGTCCCAGCTGAGTCCTGCCTCGTGTCTCACAGCCCAGAGGTGACACAGTGTCTTGGGGTGACTTTATGATGCTTGTATCCCCAAATCGTCTGCTCTGTTGGTGTTGAACATTGAGTTCTGCAGCTTTAAGACTGGTTCCAGGAGTGAAGGGAGAGAGAAGAGGTGCAGAGGTTGTTATCAGAGTCTGCACTTGCCCTTGCTCCCCTGCATCCTTCACACAGATTGTCTCGTCTGCAGTGGACAGCAGGAGAGAGCTCTCTTTTGCTCTTGGTTAGTGTTTGGCTAGCTGAGGCAGAGAAGCTCCCTGGACTGTGATTTTTCCCTTTTTCTTGGAATTTGCTGGACTGAAAACCCAGAGAAGCACCGGGAGCTCACACCTGTGGCCCACCAGGCCTGGGCTGGGCCGCGGCATTTCCCAGCGCCGGAGGGACTGAGAACAGCCTGAGTGAGCTGGGCTGAACCCATAGAAGGGACTCTGCTGAATCTGTCATCTCTTTAGAGCTGCAAGAGGTTTTGCTGTTTAGTATTGTTCATTTTTGTGCTAGGGAGTGCTTTGCCTGTTAAATACACAGCTCTTTTCCACTTGTCTCCGAGGAAATATTTTCCCGAACCAGTTGTGGGAGGGACTGCTTGAATCTGTTTCCTAGAGGGACCCCATTCAGAGATTTCCTCCCAAATTTGCCATAAACCAGGACACATGGCCTCTGACACAGTGAGCCAGGTAAGTGATGTGTTTGTGGCAGCTTATGGCAGCTCACGGAGCTCCTGAAGTCTCCAGATATTTCTTGACCATCAGCCTGGAAAGCAGGAGTTTGACATGGTGTGTGATTCCTGGGGAACCCATGTGGGAAACAGAGGGGCAGCTCATCCCTCACCTCCTCTGGCAGATGTAGTAGGCCACATTTTAGCTAATAAATGAAAATTTAAAGTTGAATTCTGGGGCTAAAATATTGACATCCTGCAGTTCAAACTAGTGTGGCCAGGCTAGAGATGGTATTTTTTTTTCACTGGCACAGGCTGACAGAATTCAATGGAATACATTGTGAATTACCTGAAGTGTAATCTGACTGTTCACTGTTTTTGCTAGAAAATTAAATACAGTACATTAATACCTGCTTTGCCACCAGGATACAATGCATTTGCTCTGTGGGATGCTATTCATAATACAACTGTGTTAGTTCAGTAAGGCCATCTTTTTTGTAAAAAGGAATTATGCAGGTAATGACAGATAATACATCTCTAAACTTTCAGCACTAGCAATTCCTGAGTCCTAAAAATGTTTAGCTGAGAACTAATAGAGACGCACTCAAGGTTTCAAGTGCCTATCAGTTGCCTCAGGAGCAATTCAGCTGTGTTACTTGCTTGCCAGGCCACAGGTGAATAAATCCTGTCAGAAAAGGTTTTAAGCAAAGTAGTGTTTCGTTCCCACTTTGCAAAGCACTTCCTAAGAGCAGGCAAAAAGCTTTACAGTGCTCAGTCACCATAGGAACCTGCCCTTGGGCTTTGGCTGTGCAGGGGTTGCTGGAAAACCACCTGCCCACACCCCCATCCACACCGTGGCTAAAGCTATCCAAGACATGGAGGTGTTTAGTGAAGAATAAATAGCAAAGTAATCGTCTTTGTGGGCTTTATTTCTTCCTGAAAATGTATCAAGTTTATCTAGTCCTGTTAAAGAAACCCTTGTGGTCCCTGACCATTGGAGGATGCAGATCAGCTTTCTTGTTCTCCAGGATGTTGACACGATCACTTATGAAAATTAAAAAAAAAAATTGTCTATGATTCTGTGTGGTGAAAGTATGAGTGGCTGTGTGGGTGTTACATTTCAGAATGATTTTTGTTTGGTCAGGTTTTCCTAGACCTTGTACTCTGAGTGTGCTCTGTCCTCTGAGCCATCTGCCTGTGTATTTTTTCTGCCTTTCTCACCTTTGCAGATGCAGCTCTTCAGCTTTTACAGGCCACGCTTGCACAGCCTGACACCCTGCTTGGCCATAGCCATGAAGTTCCTGAGTTGAAAATTAATGAGATAAATCATGACATAAATAAAATTGTCAGCTTTTTTTCCCCCATCCATGCTATTTAGAAGCATATGGTACAAATATCTAGAAGGCATCAGGATTTAGAGAACTAAACTGGGATGAATTAAATTTTCCCTAGGTACATCTATCCATAAAATGAGGCTGGAGTGGGGGCTCAGCCACAGGCACACATGACAAGCATGTCCAGCTGTTAACATGGACCATACCACTGCTGGCTTGTGCTGCCTAGCAGTGTTCCAACAGCACCCTGAACCAGCCAGGGGACACCACAGGATGATGATTTTTCCCTGTGATTGGTTTTCCCTTGGCCAGAGTGCACAGGGGCAGGAAGAGAGCTCAGCCATGTGGATAGGAGCTGGACTGTGCTGCTCTGCCCCAGAGCAAATGGTCCCTGGTCTATTTTATTTATTAATGAAGATTGAAGAGAGAAGCAAAACCTGGATGCACTCTGTTAAATTACTTTAAAATTGAAGTAACTTGTAAATGTGCACGATGGTTTAAGCTGGAAATTGTGCCCCATGGAGCTGCTCCCTTCCCCCCATCCCTTCTTGTGAGAGAAACAAAAGACAGAAATTCTGAGCTGAGATGAGGACAATTTACTAGAAACAGCAATGAGATAAGAAAACAAACAGTGACAGCTGCCAGCAACAATATAAATAACAAAAGTATACAAAAGGAGGGCGATTTGCATACGAAAAACATTCTCACTGACTCACTGACCTGAGCCAGTGCATAGCTCATGAGATAGGAACAAAAATTGTCCCCAGACCCTCTGCATGCAGTTTTTCCTTCCTGACTACAAGCCATCCCCTTTCTCCTTGGAAGTGAGAATTCCATAGTTCTATCCCCTTCAGTTATGTGAGTGGTGTAGAATAACAACCCAGACATGTCCACACAGCTCCAGGCTCCACCCTCCTCACAGCCTTGGCCAAAACTAGGACATGGTGAAATTGGGAATTTAAAAATTATTAAGCGTAAATTATTTCCAATCTACAGACATGATGAAGAAACTGGGGTGAGCACACTTGTACCATGTTTTGGCAGAGGACAAGCACAGCAGGGATAAATGTTGAGAACACAAAGCCCCAGAGCCATCCTTTAATTTAGTGCCTGGATTTGTGAAAGCTGAGCCCGTGGTAGAGCAGGTCATGGAGCACTGCAGTGTCCTGTCCCTTGCTGTGATGATGGGGGCAGCAGCTGGATGGTGGCACAGTTTCTCACCGGAGTCACCTCCTTCCACTGGGAGCCAGGACACATCCATCTTGGCCCAGGAGTTCGAAAGCATTGCCAGCTCCCTGAAGCCAGAGTGATCAAGGGAGCAATGAGTGAATTTTTAAACCAAAGATAGATTTTCCTTGTTCAAAAAGACAGTCCACTGGCTTCTGTGGTGGCTGTTGAGGCATTTTTTATTTGTACTTTACTCTAGCAGCCAGACTACAAAACACATGCTGGGCTTGCTTATCTGCCCTTGTATCTTCTATAACTAATGCAAGCCTCACCTTTCCAGCAGTATTATTTAGAAGAGGTTTTTCTTTCACAAAACTCAGTTAAATGTCTTTCAACTAAGCATCTTTCAACAAACTGAGTTTTTCCCCTTAAAATGTGCAAGTAGAAAAAGCTGTGCCTTCAATCTGTGATGTGCCAGCAGATAGATGGGTGTTTAGCAGGTGGGAAGGCTCAGAACTTCAGAAAAGAGTGACAACAACCCTGGGGGGTGAAATGTTTGCCCAGACACTTTTAGTAAGGCAGCAAAGAGGAAAGAAAATAATTTTTTCTTTTTTATGCACTTCCATCCCTCCACAATTCAGAGGGATTTGAACTTCCAGAGTTCAAGAAGTGTTTGGACAACTCTCTCAGGCACATGGTGTGACTCTTGTGTTGGTCCTGTGCAGGGCCAGGAGTTGGACTAGATAATCCTTGTGGCTCCTTTGCAACTCAGATTATTCTATGACTCTAATTCCATCTCTGCAGCACCAGTTTGAGGCATGTCCCAGTGAGGTGCAGTTTTCTGGGACCATTGCTCCACCCCTCCCCATGCTGGGATCTCAGCCATGAGGACGGGTGGTGCCTCAGGGCAGGGGCTGGTTATCCAGCAGAGTTTCTGTGGTCCAAGGAGTGAGCAGCAGCAAGGCTTTGGCAGGCAATGGGCCCTGTGGGACGCTGCCTGTGAAGCTGTGGGATTTGGGACAGAAGGGTATAAATAAATACACAGGAGAATCAGTCCAGCCTGGGGTTCCAAACCACTATGCAGAAGAAAGGAGGGAGATGGCAGACCTGAGATCACATCTTATGCTATTCCTGTGCCAAATCATGAATCTTTGTCTAATCCCAGTGGGGTTCAGGCCCCTGGGGTGCTTGTGCTGCAGCCAGGCCAGTTTGCAAAAACACAGCCCAAAGGGCTCCCAGAGTGGATGTCAGTAACCATCCAGCCTTGGTGGAATTTTGTTCCCAGGAAGTTGCAAAACCTGCCTGGGAAGACAGACAAGCAACCAGGCCCCAGGCAGCCCAAGTGCTTCCTTAAAAGGCTTCTGAAGCTGATCCATGACTGTCGTCACACATGGGATTTTATGAAGTGCTCGTCTCCATCCCTGAGCCTTCTCCTTTTGCAGTCACTGGCGAGATTTCACTGAGGGTATGGCAATACCCAGGAATGAATCACACATACCCTATGCATGAAATTTCATGGCCTATGAGCTGTTATTGTATGGCCCAGACGTTCCTGCAGCCCGAAGAAGCCTCATGGTTCCCTGGAGGGCTCCTTGCCTCAGCACTGGAAGCAGAGCTGGGAGCTATTTGTCCTCCACCTCCTCCTCATTTCATCTAACACACTGAGCATGGCAAAGAGTGAACTTCTCTAGAAATGACATCTGCTGTCAAAACAGCAAATAACAGCCTATTATCTATTATTTATTGCTAACCCACTGTTTGTCTGGGTTAGTGGGATAATCAGCTGCTGATGGACTTGGTCAGTGATATTCAGTTAGCACAGTTTTGCACAGTGGTGTTTTCTAAGACCTCAGAGAGTAAAGGTGCAAGGTGTATTATCAATAGTGTTCTGACACTGTATAGATTGCATTATTTTATATATGGTGTAACAGAATATGAAGGATACTGCATTTTATGGTATGTGTGGAGGCAGGATTGAGGCAGGACTTCCAAGCTCACTGTCACATTTTCACATCAAGAAATCTCTACCCCACTGCTGCATTGTTTCTAGCTGTGTATACAGATTGACACCAGAGATCATTTTGACCACTAACAAACAGCACCTCTTTTGGAAATGCAGCCAAGTCCTGAACTGAGAAAGCAAACATCAGCAGTATATAATCAGGTTCCCAGCAGTTCAGGAGAGGAAGTAATAAATTAGTTGCCTACCTGGAACTGCAGGAGGAACCCAGCAGGTTGCGTGCAAGGACCCATCTAGGCAGAAGGAAGGAAGTTCAAGTGAGTTCTTCAGGTGCAAAAAATGGCCTTCAGTGCTCCTATGGACATAGCACCTGGGCAAAATTCTCATGTTTTTTCCCTAAATCTTTCCCTTTGGCAAAACAATGCACTTTTGTGATTTGTCACTTTGTTACTGACACAGACAAACCATTACCAGCCAAATCCCCTTCATTCATCTACCCCTAAGCATTCTGTGAAGCCAGGGTTACTTGGGTAAATTTTGCTGAAATCAAGCAGGTATTTTCCAATCAAGCAAGCATTTTCCCAGGAACTGTGCACCAAGAAGAGCTGTGCTGAGTCCAGATGTGGAAGTAGCCACATGGTGGATGTGCCTGCTTGCCTTTTAGAGTGCAGGGAAAGGCTGGGATCTCTTGCAGGAGCAAGGTGACACCATGTCTCAGACCTGGAGATCAGACTCTGAATTCAGACCAGATCTATTTTTAGATAGTTTTGTTTATCTCCAGAAGTCTCACACCCCAAGACTGAGGATCCGAACTACATCTTTTAAAAAGACTTCACTGCCTGCCTACTGGGGTAGGAACTCAATGATAAGAGCTTGCCACTCTCAAATGCACATTCCGACTTTATAGCATATAAATGTGCCTGCTTTTAATTCTCAGTTTAATATGTTGTGCTTCCTTGTTGCCTCAACTGTAATAAAGTATTTATTGTTTATCATAGTACTGAATCTGTAACATGAATGAACATTACATGCCTGTTTTATTTCTAATGTTAAATAATGGCGAAATATTTAAAATAAAGTATTACGTTCCCATATACTGTATATACTCTGCTTGCCTTTCAAGTGTGTTTTATTATGTTAGTATACACATTTTTTCATTAGAAGTTTTATCATGGCAAATTATTAAAGGTGCTGCAAATCCATAGCTGCACTAATTGGTAGAATCACTTGTGTTCAATACCTGTGTTCAATATCTGCTTAATCTTCAGAGATTATGCAGTACATTTCTGAAATAGTTATCAAATGTTAGCTTGCTCTTATTCCTTTTAGCTTCGATGGAAGTATAACTGACAACAGTATAGTCATGTGTCAATGTTTCATTGATAAAAAACATTATGTTCAAAATTCCTTCCTTATTTGTAGCTAGGAGCTCTGTTCTTGTATTGTTTGCAGAGCTGAAAAAGCAGTGTAGTGTGAAAGTGACTCATGAATGGAAGTTAAATAGATTACAGTGGGTGATAATGCAGCCTGAAAAGGCTGGGTAAATGTAACCCCCAGAAGGGAAATTTACTATATTTTTTCCATGAAAGATCAGCTGAACTTTGTGTTTATCACTCAGGAACGTAACAAGTTCTGGCTAGCTCCTGTGGTTTAGAAACTTTTCACCTTGCAAAGTCGATGCTTTATTTCCAAGCTCCCTGGGAGAATTTAATTTAAATTTTCACTGTCTATTATAGTTTCTTCAGGTAGAACAAAATTAGATGTCTTATTTCAATGTTCTGAAGTTTTGCTTTTGGGTTTTTTTTCCATGAAGAAATCACACAATGAAAGTGTAGCTCCAAAGTATTTCTTCTCAGAGCTGCACAGTGCTTCACATCTGCCCTGACATGCATAACCTCCTCTCTGCATTGAACAACCACTTTTAATGAGGGAGCTGTTAAAATGTGCTCTGTTCTGTACTGAGACACGTACAATGGAAGGAAAGGAAAGGGCAAGGAAAGAAAAGATTTTCAATTGCCGTTAAGAGAACTCTGGCTTCCTCTGACTTACTGTATTTTTTTATCTTTTACATTTCATATAATAGATTACTTTGGCTGCTTTTAGGAAAACAGCTCACATACCCATTCCCTGTAATTTTATTCCCATACATCCCTATGACTGCCTGTTCACAAACATCTCCTGTAGGGAGGGAACAAAAAAAAACAAGTAGATTCCTGCACCATGGTCACTTTTGGTCAGAGGTTTCTCCCATCCAGAGTATATCCACCACATTTGTTTTCCTGCGTGTGCTGTGGTACTCTGTGTGTTTATTCAGGCAGTGGTATGTCATCCACAGAAACACCCTTCCCAGGGTAAAGTTTTCACTCTTCAGGGCAAAATTACACTTGGATTATCCGTGTGCACCTGTAAAAGCTGTTGCATTTATTCTCTCTTTCTGTTGCAGTCAATCTTGTGTAACACTCCTTGAATCCTCTGTGAATGGAGGGGTCAAGAACCTTAACTTGGAAGCATGGAAGAGGTTGGAAAATTGGTGTTACTTACAACTTGCCAGACATTATGTGCAAGAAAACATAAAAAGCAAAGAAACCTCATAATGGATGAATAATTATATTCATCTTTCCCATACAGTTAACTGTGAATAATAAAATTGTCTGTGTAATCACATCTGGTAAAATGCTATTGTTTCTTCTTCCTCATGTGTTACAATGAGCTTTACAAGAATACAGATGCAAAGGCCACAATTCACATTCCAAGGGGCTTTCCCCCCGTCTTTGGGGAAATAAACCAGTCAAAGGTATTCCAGAATCTTTGTGGTATAACAGAGCACACTTTATATTGAGGCATGACTGTTGTCTTCAGATGTAAATTTTGGAACCAGAGTTCCCGAGAATGATTGAAAAAAACACTTGGTAGCACTGGAGATTTTAGCCTGAACCCTGCAAAGAGTAGGGCCAGTACTAGAGCTAGATGAGATTGCCTACAGGATTTTTACAGACAGGTTTTAAAAAGTCTTTAAGGATACAGGCTCCACAGACCCTTCACATTAGCCAGGTTTTAAGTTCTGGAGACAAAAAATCCTGAGATTACCCCAGAGACATATTTGGAAAAATATATAATTAATTAACTCTCATGTGTACTGCATATTATCTCTGGAATAATGTCTATTTTTTTACAGAAATGTGATGAATTACAATCTGTTGGTGCTCATAAAGGTAAATGCATGAAAAAACATGAAGAGGTATGATGTATGGTTGAGATAAGCTGGGAGAACAGGGGGCACCTGTGAACTTCACCCCCACCCAGCAGATGGGTGATGTTTTGCAGGAGAGATCTCTGTTTCTTCTTCCTTTCCTCTCTGCTGAGCAAGGTTAGATTTAGATCTTACCTAAGTGCAGGCTCTGTATGGCTTTAATGACACTGGGTTCTCAGCACAATTAAAAGGGTTTATTTCTTTGTGCATTAAAAATCAGCAGGAAAGGAAGTAATCTCTGCTGCAACATGATAATTTAATACAGGGGATAATACTGGTATATATGAAAAACAATCCAAATGTAAATGGCATTATGGCAGCATTATGAAAAGAAATGCTGGATGAGAATGCAGATTTATAATTTTTTATTGCAGCAATGGAAGCAGATATCTACACTTAATTATTCCATGGTCAAGAGAATAGTTTCAGCCAGAAAGGTTAAGGGAAGGTAATTCCAACTGTACAGGCTGATGGCGCATTTATTTACCTGAGGGGAAGAGAATGGGGGTTCAGCTGAACAGAGCCATTTACCTGTGAAATAAGTTTCCCTGTTCCTTGAAGAGGAAAACTTCCCTCATCACTGCACAAGAGGCAGGCACAGCACTCTTTGGAGATCTTGGGAAAAGCAGTAAAGTGCTGCCACCTCAGCATTCCCAAGAAGAGTGCACCTCTAATCCACATATACATACATATATATATAAATAGATGTATATGTTTACATATATATTTGTATGCTCTGTAACCAGACTTCACAGCCTCCCTTTCACAGGAGTCCACTAAGGGTTGGAAATAATCTTGATATCTTCCATGATAACAAAAAATTCCATTTGTTCCCAGATGCCAATCCGCTGCAAACACTTCTCATAATCTCTGAGTACTCAAAACTTTTTTGGTACTTAAAGTGCATTCCAGCCACTGTAAGTTATCCTCAAATATCACATGCAAATTTATGGAAACTTAAGTTTCTGCTTTTTCTTTCTTCCTATCTTGGTCTCACAACAACCAAATTCTTGTGCAGTTTTTTGATAGTGCTCATTAACATCAGCAGTTTTATTTTGAGGCCATAGCTAGAAAACCCATGATAAATCCTGTCCCTACTGCCTTCTGTGCTTTAGCATAGGCAAGAAGTGTCAGGTTAAGCTCAGCCCACCTGCCTGAGCTGGGCAGGACTGTGGTGGTTTCGCGTGGTTATTCATAGCGTGGGTGCAGCTTCAGTGGGCAGCTTTTTAATAATGTAAGCCAAAAGTGAAAGGGTAATGTTTACCAAACCTGTTTCAAAATGGCTGATTAATCAAATAAATGGGTGTTTATTGAGGCTGTTGCTAGGTACTTACTGTTATTGAGATAATTGTGTGACTCAGCTAAACCAGACTGGCCAAGATTGCATCTTACACCAGCGTAAGGGCAGAGACTTTGCTCTTTCTGCTTTGCTTTTTCACAAAGCTAATCTCAGTTCATTTATCTGACATATCATCCCGTTTTACAGCCAGCTTAAAATGCCTTCTTCCCAAAAACCCCAGAAACACTGACTCTTATGCAGAGCCCCTTCGTTTTCATTACTGACACCAAGGTGTGGACAGACCTTTCTCTTGTGTATTTTCTATATATATTATATTATATTATATTATATTATATTATATTATATTACATTACATTATATTTTTATAGTATTCATGCCTTTTTCTGCTAAACATCTGTATAAACCATAAAGTCATCATCATTCAAAGCACTTGTTTACTAAATAACTGAGTACTTGATTAGACAGGCTATTAATGGAGATTTTATTATATAAATTGCATAATATAACTCACGGCTTATGTTTTTCATCTTAAAAAAACAGAAACTTTTTTTAAAGACAGCTACTAATGAGTATAATGATAGAAAACTCTTCTTGCTTCTCAGAAGAAAGCTTGGAATACATGAAGTCTGAGGTACAGGAAGAGATTTATATCTGCTGATTGGGGGAACACTAAGAACCTATACCTGCCCTCCAACTAAATTCCTTTTCACTTATATCTTGGTTTTATTATTTTCATGTAATAAGCCTTTTCTGATTCCAAAGAAGAATGTCTGTGCTCTGCTGATGGTATTTTGCATACCTCAGTGAGTGGTAAAGAGTATTTGAAATCACAGGGACATGTTTACTTCAAGACATCAGTCTCAAGTTGTACCGGTCCAAATTTGGAGTAATGTTACCAGCAGTAGTGTTATAATCAGATTTGCACTGATATATATGAGAGGTGAATTTAACCCTTGCCAGTTATATTCTGTAGCAGATTTATTGTTTTTTTTTTAATCTTCACTAAGAAAAATTATGCATTAGAGAAGAAGCAGTATTTTGAAGAAGAAGCAGTATTTTGTTTGCTCAAGGTTGTATTTTGGTTTGAAAATTTTCTGATATATGTTAGAGAGATCGCTGCATTTTAGCAACAAACACTTTCACTTCCTGGAAATGCTCAATATTTATTTAAAATGTTACACTAACATTTTCTTTACTGTAACATCCAGGCATAACTGAGAAATTTAAGTCTTCCTTTGTTACAAATTCTGGAGGTTTATAGATCAAGGTCTGAACCAGGCTTTGAACCAGGAAGTGGGCTCTGTTTGAGCCCTTGCTTTTGATTTCTCAAATTAATGTTTTACTAGAAGAGTTTTCAGTGGAGGAAGAGAGCAATCCTGCAGCTGATCTAACACTTATTACACTCCCAAATATGTTATTGAAAAAAAAAATGCCTATGATGGCTTTTTTCCTTTTACTGGTCATGAACATAAATCACATTGAGCCTCTACTGGAGTCTGGAGCCATACTCCCAGAAATGAAAATTTATTAATGGTCTTTGTGGATATCCAGAGTGGGAAAATCCCCATAAGCAAGCCGCTGTACAGAGGCAGGTTAATGAGAGATTAATGAATGTTAAAGGAAAGTTAGTGAAGGGTGGAGCAGAAATCCCCTCCAAATTCTGCACATGGCCCAGGGGTGAATTAGTAATAACATTTCCCCAGCTCTCTCTGTCAACTCCCTCCAACCTCTCAGACATCACTACTGGTACAACAAAAAATAGTGTTTTTTCTCACATCATCACTTTGTGAAGGTGGGCTGGTACTGCCACCCCAACCGGTGGCACAGGATTGTCTCTGCTGGGACTGTTGGTGTCAGCAAGGCAGGAGGCACAGTGGTAAAACCCAAAGAAGGTCTAGATGCAAGGTTCAATCATTTTCTGATTTTCTCCACAGGACAGAAACTGTTAGCAGAAGCCAGCTTTTTCTCCAGAAGCATGTGTCAAGTGGCCACCAGTGGAAGATAATAATAGTCAAAAAGATATTTTTAATACAAGAAAAGGCTGAGAGGCAACAGATCTTCCTCAGCTGTCCCTTAACGTGTCCCAGAATTGGGAAGTTCATCTGCCTGCTGAGAGGGCTCTTGCTGCCCTCTCAGCAGGCAGATGAACTTATTCATGTCCCTGCTTATTCCATGTCCCTGCTGTGGGGAGCAGCAACCATGAGCTCCTTTCTCCTTGCAGCTTTGGGCAGGAGAGAAAAATATCAGCCTTTTTGATAACAAATTGTTTTACAGGCCAGATACTAAAGCCACCTATCCAGTGGCTGCTAACAACCTTTTTTGACAATAGGCAATGTAATTTACTAGCAAGTTCAATAGCAACAAACAACCCTTCAAAACACTTCATCTCAGGTAGAAATTTGGATTCTTAACTCAATTATTCTTGGGTTGTTTTTTTAAGACAGAATTTGATTACACTGCATTTGCCCTGAAAACAGTGGGAGATATATTTAGTGAAGGGAGTGTAGATACTGAAAATACTTAGTCTTTCAGTCCCTTGAGGCTTGGAAAAAAATGGCATACTTGAATTGATAGCTGTTTCCTCTTCTAAATTCCCAAGGTAACCTTTGATTTGGGGGTTATTTTTTCTTCTTTTATTTCCCCCTGTTTGCAAGCAAACAGAATGAAAGAAACTTTTTTTTTTTTTAAAAAAATGAAAAGTCTCAGTTCTCTCAGCTAAATGCTTGCTTTTGCCTTCTATACTGCCCAGCCAGACCTTGCTTACAGACTGCAGATCCTCAAGGGATTAATTCTACCAGAAGACACAATTCCTTTCATTCCTTTTACATTACCCATTCCTTGGACAATGCTAAGCAGATCTGGGAATGCTGCTCCACCCTTGGTCCTCCTAATCTAACATTTTCCCAAGGGAGAAGCAGCCTGCTGGAAGTGGTAGCAGCACTGCCACCTTCAACCTGTGCAAGCACGACTGGCTGGACTGGTGAAATGGTTTTGGATTGGGGTTGCCTCGCAGCAGCCTCATTATGCCACGCCTAGGTCATGTGTAATATGAACTGTCTTGATGAAGGACAAATAGTTTATTTTTGCTTTAACCCTGTAATTGGTTTATGTATTTGCACAATTCTGAGCAGTGGGTAGGAAGGAGGGAATGTATGAAGGGAAAGCTGTGTCTGAACTTTGCCACTGCTGACTGAGTTGTTTGTTGAATCTATTTACCAGAAATTACAGGAGTCATATGAAAACAAAAGCCAAAATATCTGACATTTGGTGCCATCTGATGCATAAGATGAAGCTGGAAAGGCGCTTCCCTAGTTTTCTCTAAGGTGGCATATGTATTTGAGCTGTTTGGATAATATTTGGACCATTAAGCATCTCATCTGGGAAGCACAGCCCAGCTGTCACTGACACCAGCCTGTTGAGACACCTCTGTGCTTCAGGGAGCACCTACACATGCAGGGCATGGACTGGGGCATGGTCAGTGCCTGTGAACAGCCTGAGAAGGTCGAGGGTTGTGTGTTCAGTGTCTGCACTGCTCACACTCCTGCAGCACCAAACCAGACCCCCTGACCCTGCCTGAGGAGCCTGTCCAGATCTTCCCCCAGACAGAGCAAATAAGTCAAGCACGTGATCCTGATGGCACTGGAGGGTTTCCTTACCTGCAACAGGACTTCTGCATGTATTCCTCACTCTGCAGTGCAAAGGGATGCCCTGAGCTAACATATTTTGCAATATCTATGTCCTTCACTGGGGCAGTGTCTTTGTTTATGGCTCTAAACTGCTCTGTCTGGCTGTAGCCTCATGTCTCCCTGCAGTTGCATCAGTTTGGCTTTGTTAACCCTCACCTATGATTAACAGTCTGAGCTGCTGTGCAGAGTACATAGTATGGTGAACTGTGGGGTGAAGTTTGCAATATGTCCTCATTTCAACTTCAAAATACTAACCTCTTAAATAAAACCAGCTGCACAGAGCAATTAGCAGGCATGAAAATTAAAAAAAAAAGCTTAACAATTTGATTTGGGAAGCCTCTGAAGACTCTGTGTTCCTCTCCCTGGGAACTACAGTTTTACAAGTTCAGTAAATAAATTACTTTCTTCCCCCTCCCTTATCCAAGCACAAAATAATTTTTTTAATATAAGAAGATTTAAAAATAAACATTAGAGGGTCACATATACATGCACAGAATCACACAGATGCTTACATATCCCAATTAAACTGCTACTGCTTTAGCTGTAGGCAGATGCATTTGGAAATTGGAGAGTCTGTTTTGCTTAAGAGATATGGGAAACACTTTGGGAAAGTGTTAAAGAGCATCCAAGTTGTATGCTGGAGCAATATAGTGCTAGGGCACTTTCCTGTAGCAGAGCTAGTGCCACTTTATTTATAAAGGCAGTGCTTGCAGCTTGCACTAAAGAGACACTGGGGTTTTTAGGTAACTTGCAGAAGTAATGCAGTCCTTCTTGGGTATTTCACTACATTTCTTTTTCCCATCAAGAGGCAAATCCAATTCCCTCCCCAGCTGGCAATGAAGGAGCATGCTGAGACATCCTTATCACCTTTCAATTGATCACAGGGCTTTTCTGTGTCCATCTAGGACTTGACACCACTGCCTGGAGCGCTGCTGCTTTGGTACCTCCTTTGCTGTCACTGTGGAAGTGTCACCCCATCCCTACCCCTGCAGTCTGCCCAAGAACATTGGGATCAAGGCTGTCTGCTGGTTTTCCATCACACATTACTGTGTGTTTCATGGTGGAGAACTTTGGGGCTGGATATGAAGGCAGAATGGTGCTGCCCCCTTCCTTCCTCCCTACTCCCTTTTCTGTTCAATTAAATTAAAAATTTGAATAGTTGTATTAAGCAGACACGCAGAGAAGAGTAAAAATTCATTGAGTGTACACATTGTGTCTTCAAGTACTTTCCCAGCCTCTAGCTACTCCAAAATCAGGGATTGTCTGAGTCTGTTCAGCAAAGCTCTGTTACAAGCCGCTCCATAAAGGCACATGGCACATCAGCACATCAAACTAACTCAGAATGATGATCCAATACAGCCAGGCCAGACTCACCACTGGAGGCTCCTCACACAAGTACTCAGACACCTGAGAAACCAAACGACATCTCCCTCTTGATGGCAGCTGGCACTTACCGTCATCCATGATTCTGAAAGTTGAGAACAAGCTGCAAATTTCTGGGGGATGTTCAGCCCACTGCCTGGCCCCAGTGGGGTTCCAGGGCTTTATTTCTGCCACAGAAAGGTTCCAGCTGCTACTCCCACAGCTCTGAGTCCTCTGAGCTCTCCAAAACTGCCATTTACTCTCCTAAACCACCTCCACCACCTCAGTTTACACTTGGTGGCTTATGGTGAGCCTGCATCACCTCAGCCCCTGCACCTCAGCCCTGGGCACAGCCAGGTCAGTCTGTGATGGCTCTGCTCTGCAGAGGGACGAGCCATGTTTCAGCAGAGAGCTTGCTGAAACAGACCCTCTTGAGCAGAGCCCTCCCATCCCTGCCTCTTCCCGTGTTTTATTTCTCCCCCATGCTCCTTTGCCCCATAGCTGCAGGCTACAATTACTAATGGTACCTAATAAAGGGGCAGAGCACTCCAGAGGAACGGGAGAGGTCACCCTGGAAGCCAGGGTTTAAGAGCAGCCAGAAAGCAATTGTCCAAGAGCAGCCCCAAAGCAATTATACTCCAGGTAACGTTACCCCTCCATAAATAACTCCTCCTGACTTCTCCAGGCCTTTGATTTGCTCTGTTTGAGGAGCTCTGCTGCTGCTGTCCCCCCTGGCAGGTCTCACCTCTCTCTCTGTGCAGCTGTTTGGGCTGGGGCTGCACCTCTGCCCGTGCTAGTTCACCTGGAGCAAGTGACCTGAACAGTGTCTGCCCTTCTGTGGGCTCCTGGCAGCTCCCTGTGATGCTCCTCACACTGCTCTGCAGTGTCCCTTCAATACTCCTTGGATTATTTTCACTTTTTCCTTTGGGCTTGTAAATGAAGAAATTATGTCTTGATGCTTTAAAAGCTCACGTTTGGTATCTACAAAGAGAAGCTTTGCCAATTTTTTCCAAGAATGCTGTAGAATTGGAAGGGGCCACCCAGCAGGTATTTGAACAAGGTGCCTCCAAGCCAAAAAAACCCCCCACCATTTCCATGTGACAGTATGAATGCTAAGCCTTCACATGATTTTAAACAAGTAGCTGAACGAATTCACACCAGACAAAAGCCCACATGGGTATGAAATGTGAAGTCCCTCCCTCTGGTGCAGAAGGTCCTGTGCTTTGAGTGAGAGAGGCTGGTGTTTTCATGTAAAATCAGCTCTCACTGATTTTACACGATAATTAATGTATTTGTAAGGGAAATTGCATAATATGGTGGCTACAGTGAAGCCTTCTCATCTTTTAGAGTCCTTCCAGCATTTTCCTTCTCACTTCAGTCACAGCCATTTCCAGGTGTCTGATTAGAAGGCCTGATCCATGTTATATCAAATAAAATATCAAATCCCTTGTTTTTCCAGGAGCAGGACCAAAAGTGCAACTCCTGTGTTTTGTCTGGATTCAACCCCAGTTTCTTGCTGGTATTAGAGGTACTTGGAATTTGGCCCACATGGTTTAAAAATCTCAGGAGCTCTGAGGAAAGAGGGAAAGCAGAGTCAGATTTTTCACAAAAGCATACGCTGGGGAAAAACCTTCAGGTTTTAGTTGAAATTCATAGTTACCCCTGTTCTGGATGAATCATAATAAATCCTTTATGCTAATTGTACTCAGGATTTCATCACAGAGCTCTCTGCAGAGATTATGACTTAAGAAGAGGAAAAGAAAATAGTTGCAAAATATGGCAAATGCAAAAGAGACTTTTGCATACACTTATGCTGTGTAACAATGAATCAGAATTGTCTGGGTCCCCAGTAAATATTCAGAGCATTTTATAAACACAAGAAGGCTTGTGAGTTAATGAGAACACAATAACTGGGTGTTATAAAGCATTTGTACTAATTAGATGAACATCCTTTACCCAAACACAAGCACGAAATGTCACATAAGAGGAGTAGCAATGAAAATGTTGCAAATGAATGCCTAAATATAGGTTTTTCTTCTATAGCAAGAGTGAAAGTCTGTTGTTTGGTCTTCAGAAAAGGTGTCAATAAGCAGTGCTGTTTCCCAGCATGTTTGAAATTCAGAACACTGTTTAAATACCTCACAGTGGAATTAAGAGTCTATTTAAGGTCTTGCTATTGATGTTTCACCTGGTAAATATTTGAGGAGTTTGCAATAAATATTTTTTTCCACATTTTTTCTCAGTTGCGTATGAATCAACAAGTCCTGTGAATTTTTAAAAGCAGATTTGTGTTGTTCCCTGCTGCATGGTATATAAGAACTCCAGGTATTTTATAGAAAAATACAGAAACTATCAAGACTTGCATATGAGTTGTTGCTATTTTATGCTAAAACATTTTATTTAGGTGTTAACGTTCTGATCTCACAAATATTTATGCCAATAAATAACTTGAGTCAAAGGGGAAACATTGCTTACATGTGTGACATTAGTTACAATCACAAAAATGTGCAGGACTAGGGTTTCATCTTGTAAACCTTCATTTGCTGAAATTAAAATCATAAGAGGTCATGTTATTTTAAGCAGCATACATTTTGACAATATTTTTTTGATATTTTATCTCATAGGATGCCATCCATAATTTATTGGTTTATTACTGGAGTGGCTCTATTGCAACCAGGTGATAGAACTGTTTGTACCTTCTACATGGAGGAACATGGGATCACTTTCTGACTCAGTGTCACTTGTGTTTCACTGCAGCTGCCCAAACTGATCTGGGATCTCAGCAGCCAAAGTCTTTTCACCAGGAAATGTCAAAACTCAAAATCCATTTTCTTTTCAGAAATATGTTGGGTTTGACCGAAGTCACTTTGAGAGCTGCTTTTAAGAGGGAGGAAAAAAAAAATAAAAAAAATTCTGGTTATATTTAGAGAGGCCCATTGCAGACTAACAGAGAAGCATTACCAGCTTTCAGGAGCCCTATATCTATTAACTGATTTGGCTTGAGCAGAGTAGATACTTAAATCTTGTTCCCACACACAGGCAGCCTGGTGTTTGGTTTACCTTACTCTTCACTTTCTGCATTTCCTGGCTAGTCCCAAGGGTGATGTGCACTCCTGACACATTAGTACATGCTGGGAATTACAGCAAGAGCATTTCCTACTGCAAGCTCTTTAGAAGGGCAGCAGCACCACACCATGAGTATATCTGTGCCCAGGACTGAGTAAACTGCACAGTAAAGTAGCTAAAGAACAAAATTATTCAAAATGCAAGCCATCAATAAACACATTTTCATGCTGGGAACTCTGTGAAATGGTGACCTTTTGTTTTCTAAAGGGAATCTATCCAACTGCTTACCATAACAGCATCAGCATTGCATCACTCCCAAGTACACTACAGACAGCACCAATATAAAGGCATCAGAACAATGAAAGATGACTGTGACAATTATTATGTGGGATGTAGCTCTTGCCTTATTAAGCAATCTGTTTCCCACTCCTTTAGGGCAATCTGAATATGCTTTCAGCAATCTTGCTCCATTCCTTGGCAGGACAAAGATTACAAGGCTTTTAGAAAAGAGCCTGAGATGGGAGAACCCTTTTAAAACTATTTAGGGACTACTTCAGTCCCTGGAGAAAATTTGTTTTAGGTAAAGACAAAGTAAAACCAGATCAACAGGAAATTCTTGTCAAGGACTTAGAAACAAACAACTGCTGCACAGAGCATCCTAACTTCAAACACCTTAATGCAGTAATTTGTTTTTAATCATCCATGAGATGGAAAATATGAGTAAAATGTAATATAAATGTCCAAGAATAACAGCGGTTAGTTGTTTGGATTTAAAATCAAAGGTGGTTTCCGTGCTGCTGAAGGTTTCCTATGATGGGCCTGGGGAGCCCAGGGTGCAGTAGCATTCCATCTGCCAAGGACAGGAATAAGTCATGCCAATGCATCCTCCTGCAGCCCCACATGCTGGGACAGCACTGCAAGGAGCTGTGCTGGTGGGGCAGTGTGGCTTAGCTGACACTCCCTGGGGGCGCCTGAGCCCTGGTTGGAATCATTCTTCCTGTGAGATCCTTACCTGGTGCCAAAGTTTTGCTCCAGGGACTCCTGGCAGCCGCCTCACCTGGACCCTTGGAGTGTCTGCAGGCTCTGCCAGCACTGGGACCTGCCAAGCACTCAGAGAGGTCTAGAAACAAAGCAGTTAGAGATCCACCTTGGAAAGACCCCTCTTATTTCCATGGTAATAAAAATAAAATGCTTCTTTCCTCTTTTCAGGGGCTCTCAAGCCTGGTTTGGGATAGAAAGGAAATAAATTTTTATCGTGGGGAAATGGAACACAGAAAATCTCCAACGCACCTGTCTGCTTCTTTTGGTGCCTAAATACCTTTGAAAGTCCTGCCTTGAGTGCCAAAGTGATGATGGATCACACAGTATTTCCTTTTTATTATTGCACTGCATCCTTTGGGCCTCACATTAACATAATTAGGGCCATATGGCACCAGAATCTTTGTTGGTTCAAACCGATGCAGCTCCTTTGAAGTCAGAAAGCCTGTGCCAGTTTATACCTGCTGAAGATTTGGTTTATGGTCTGGGGAATAAGAGAGAGAGGGGGGACAAGGGACCCAGGCACATTTTGTAGTTAATTAAGAACTACATAGATGTATTTGTGCCCCGCTGCTGCTGTCCACCAGGAGCAGTGCCTGAAGTGCCTTCATGGCTGTAATATCCTTTGTGTGATTACCTCTCACTGCCAGCCACTGTGCCTCTCTCCCCTTGTGACTCAGAGTGTTTCAGTGGCTGCAGGTAAAACTGCAGTGAGTCAGAGCCAGCCAGCCACCTCTGGATAGCAACCAAAAACATCCCAATCCTATTCACTTGGTCCTAGGGAGGGGAAGAATTGCCTGAGTGACTGTGGTCTCTGTGCAGAAGAATTACTCTCACTTTTTTTCCCCTTGAATTTTTGTGAAAACACTTGACACTTACAAGTAAATCTATTCTTATGAAAATATCTGCTGGGTTACACCAAAAAGATAATGAAATGTAGAGAAGGTAAGTAATGTAAATCCAAAGCACAAGGCCATGGAAATACAGCCTGGGAGCAAAGAAATATTGTGACTGGATGAAGCTTCAAAGCCCAGGACCAAAATTCACACTCCTGAACCCCTTTACAAGGCACCCAGAAAAAAGTAAATTATACTGTCAGAAATGTTGCAGCTGGAGTCACTGAAAGCTTTGAGTTTTCAGTACCTGGAAAACTCTGGGAATTGGCTACTTGGAAAGTAGAGTCGTGTCTTTTGAGAAACTGAAATATGAGTTTGTGCATCCACATTCTGCCCAGTTCCTGTAATGATCCTAAAATGATATTTTAATTCCAAACACTTCCCTGTTTTGAGGCAGTTCATATTCACATATAACCAAGGCTGGTGTTCAGTGGATCAGACACCCACATCCTGCAGCCATCCATGGTGTGACCCAGAGGGCTGCCTGTCCCCCACGCCCTGCCCCAACTCACACCCAGGGCTCAGACCCTCCTGGGATGCAGCAGCCCAGGTCACCACTGCACACATGAAATACATTCCTGGAAATCCCCCAACAGCTCCAGTCAGCACCAAAATAAGCCCAATAAAAAGTTTTTTGCTTTGCAGTGCTATAGGTCACATGGAGAGAAGGATAATCCAAGTGCTCAGCTGTAGGCAGCAAATACCCAAACTAAGTCTGGAGGCCAAACATGCCTTGGCCACTTTGCAAATGCCACACTGTACCTGTGAGCTGAGCCACTCTGTGGTCACTGCCTTTTAAATAACCCCTTTTAACCCTAGAACTACATAATATGCTGAGTTGCAAGGGTCATTGAGTCCAGCTCCCAATGAAGGAAGGCAGATTTTGGTCTCAGAAGGTCCTTGAGGTGTGTATCAAAGGGGGTCTGAGACTCTACTGTCTGTTGGCTTTTTCCAGCTCTCTCAGTTTGCCTAAGAACATGTATTACCACTCCATGCAGCACGAGCTTTTCCTGTGTCCCTGGGTGAGAACAGCAGCATTGTGACCTCTGTGTTCTCAGGCATCAGGATTTGGCTGGGGGTTTTTATATCACAGGCATATCCACCACAGTGGAAGCTGTCCCTGCCCGTGGTGAAGGTGTTGGAACTGGATGATCTCAAAGGTCCCTTCCAACACAAACCATTCTATGGTTGCATAAATCAATCAGATATAAAGGGAAAAGAGGAAAAAATCAGCTCTTCCCATGTGCCAGCAGGGAGAAAGCAGCAGCAGGACAAGGTGCAGAGGTGCCAGGCAGAGCCCTTGCCAGCCAGGCACAGTGTGCCAGATGTTGCTGGAGCCAGGGGTGCTGGACAGAGGTTTGTATTTGCCCTAGGTGTAGCTGATTTTCTAGATCACATCTGTTCTTAATCTTCTGCTACTATGCACAGTTAAATATTTCACAGTGGTTTTATCAAGCCAGCTCTCAGCTGGTTATTCTGAGGACTTTCCTCCTTTTAAATTAGACTGGCACAGGGCAGAGGGGGCTCCTCTCTAACCACAGCTTCAGCACATGAGGACTCCTTCCATATCCCACTGAATGGCAAAGTGATTTTGTGTGGCCATTACCTCTTGGTAGTAACAATGAAGATCAGCAGCCTTTTGTTAGAAGATGCTCACGTAACCAACACAGTGTTAAGCTTTGAACAGACTAAAGAATGTGGATTTAGACAATGCGACCAAAATTTGGTCTGTGTGAGAAAGTTACTTCCCCAAAAGCAATTTTAAAATCCCCCCATCATCTCATATCTCATCAAGGCAAATCAATCTAATCCAAATATGGCAAAAAAATTACCATTGTGATGAACAGATTGCAAAAAGACTTATCTAGATGTAAGGATTTCTAAGCAGGGGGGAAGGTGTAGGTAATCAAGGATGGCTGTTTGGAGTCAGTCAATACAATATGGGGTCATTCAGTCCCTCATTCAAGGGAAGAGGAAAAGCTCTGGCTCAGACAGGTTGGTGGAATGAGGGACAGTACTTTACTCCATCTTCTTCCTCTCTGTGATGCAGAAAAAGTGGAAAATTGTGTTCTAAATAACAACACACACAGTAATTATCAAACTATAGTGAGTATTTTACCATAAAATCAGCAATTGATTCATTGTCTGCATATGCAATAATGTAAGTTGAATTCTTAGCACTTTTTGACTATCCCAGCTTGAAAAATCATGGCTTATCTTCAGTGTTTTGGTGTTGACGGCACTGTTTTAATGTGGTTACATAACTTACAGCAATTAAGAGCATTTCATTAAACTTGTTTTGCAGGTTATATATCACTTTATTCTTCACAAGTGTCCCTCATCAAATCATCTTTCTACTTTTGGTAAGCATTCATTATATCTTGTGCCAGTCCAGCAAGGTATGGCAGCAGTGTCACAGTCAAATTTATTTGGCAGCACAGAGTCAAACACCTGCAGGTGCTGGAAGGGATCAAGATTGTTTTGAGGGGATCAAAACTGAATAATTCAGACTTCTTTAGCCCTATCCCAAACCAGCATAGAGTTGGGACAGTGGAAGATATTGAGCTCTGGCCTCCAAAAACCTTTGTGCATTCAGGTTTTAGCGCAGGCACTTCTCTGGACAGGGATGAGCAACAGAACAGGGATGATGCTGCTTAAAATGTAGGTGTTGGTAAAACAGGAGTGAGAGGTGTTTTGCTCGGCTGCAACAAGCCAAAAGACTGGGGCTCAACCCTCCCCTCTCCTGGTCTAACTTTATATTAGATAAAGGCTGCAGTGACACAAAATGCTCCTGGCAAGGCGAAGACATGAGTTTCCATCTGCCATGGTGAAGACAAGGTCAGACCTAGACTGGTTATCCCTTGCTGGGAATGCTCCCCAAAGCTGTGGTGTTTCTGCACACTCAGGTGTTGAGGAAGCCACTGTGGCTTCTCTGGACCTCTCTGGCCTTTGTGCCCTGTGTTAGGGGCAAGAAAATGACCACCCCCTTAAGCATGGCTTGAGAGGAGGCCACTGGGCAAGAGGAGGGAAACCAGGAGAAATGTGAGAAATGGCTGATGATAAGAAACAACCTGTGTAGGGAACCATATTCACAGTCCCATGTAAAGCTATTCCTGGCTGGCAGGGGAGCAGACATGCCCTGGAGCATATCACCAAGCTGGTGCCTATGCCAAGCTGGCATCATGCCCTGGATCTGCCCGAGTCCATCACAGACACCATCACCAGCAGTCCTGACCTTGCTCTGTGCTGTTTGCTCTTCCTCCCACTCCCCTTTTCTGTCCTACACCAGCTAAAAGTACCCAAGTGCTTCTGAAATGCATTGAGTCCCAGCAGTGTCCACCTCCAGGTGACCAGAATCCCAGATATAAACTGTTCCAAACTATTTCTCAGTTGAATCCAATCACTCCCAGCTTGTCACCATTGACTCTTTTAGCCTAACTAAATAATAATTTTGTCAAAAAATAATTTGGTCACTTTCCTCCAGGGCCCAGTTTCCTGACATCTAACTTCAGCACCAGGCAGAGGAGGATAAAATTGGAGCAAACCTTTGCATCCTCTGGGAATGACTGGAGGGGAAACAGTCAAACCCCTTTGGACCTCACATC
This sequence comes from Rhabdornis inornatus, assembly GCA_013397075.1. NCBI lineage: Eukaryota > Metazoa > Chordata > Aves > Passeriformes > Rhabdornithidae > Rhabdornis > Rhabdornis inornatus. The sequence continues at coordinate 140,557 of VWZS01008556.1, forward strand.
CCTGGCATAATACTATTAACTGACTTGGCAGGAGTAGCATAAGGCTCAATTAGTAGCTATTTGTAAAGAGCATAAGGATAATTTGAAGTGCAAGATGATGTATTAACCTGAAAAATTAGTCTAATTAAATGCTTGAAATTGCTATTAGATAGCTAACATTATTAGAGCTGAGGCTTTATATCAATAATGTAATGCAAGCATAGTTTTGTTTTTCTGTTTTGAAAATTACCGCCATAAATTTAATTATGGGCTGGTTAATTATTTTATCCCCATTAACAATAGTCATATGTTAAAATAATGTTGGCTTCTCTATGTCTTTCATGCAGATGTGACTAACAATGGTTTTTGTTTCTAAGAAATTAATGCCTTAACTGAAAACACAGGAAAAAATCCATATTTTTTTTTCAAAATCATCTTTCAAAGGATTATAATATGCAAATTTGGTGAAGTGATATGGACAGAGGTGTAAACTCTCCATCCAGGCAGATTCAGATTTTTCTGGGATAAAGTGTTCATTGTACAGAGTCAAACTAACAGCAGCTCATGAAAATATGAAACATGTACTCCTGTTCCCCTTTCACACCCCCTCCCACTGTTCTCTTGAACCAGTAAGAGTACTCTGTCCTCATTGTGAACCACACTGTGGTGCTAACTCCTGGGAACCATAACCCCACTATGTATGAAACAATTTCAGGGGGACTGAGTCCATGAATCAACTTGCTGTAGAGTAAGATGAGAGGCAGAGTATAGGAGAGGTGGCAAGAGACTGTGCAGCCAAGGATGGAGGAGAAAGCAAAGCAGTAGCACTTTAAACACCTTAAACAACTTTAAACACCCACTCCTTCCAAAATGGCTTTATTTATGATAAAGCTATGCTGTTGGAATGAGGGGCAAACACTCTAGCACACTACTGCCAAGCAAGGAGAAAACAATAGCAATGCACTCCAGTTGTGACCAGAGATGCAGCTGATCTCAGGCCTGCTGCAATATAGATTTGCCAAGAACAGGAGCCAGGAACAAGAACAGTTCCCCCAAAACCTCACTCCTGTTTCCTCATCCATGCAGTACCATGAGGAAGTAGGTCAATAGACTGTGTCTGATGGTATAATGCTGACACAACTGAGCGGATGTGCACCTACTCTGCACAAAGATAGAAATCATTCCTGCCAGCTCCAACCAAAGGCTTAGGCAGCCCGTAATCTTGTTGCCAACAGGGATCAAGAATGGGCTTCTAGGGAAATATATAAAGAAAATGCAAATGTAGCATGGCACTTGCCCCATGTACTCTGTCAGCCTACACATGGCCATAGCTTATGGGCTCAGGCACTGTGTAAAGAGCATTTCATTCTGTGAGTTTTGAATTTGCATCTCTTATCTTTGTTTTTATCTTGTAGTGACAGTAAAAGCAGACAGTTCTTCTCAGCTGGTCCTCTTCATGATTTTGTCGTCATATATCTCAAAGTCCTCAGTCACCTCTAATGGCAGATGAATTGAGGCACACATGGGTCTTCCTCATGTAGTGACCATCCTCTGCCTTCTCTCCTCCCTGCTGGCCTTCTTGGATGTTCCCTTTCTGTGTGTGGGAAGCTGGATCCTTAATGGACGGGACAAAGGATAATATTCTAAAGGTGTAAGGTGACAAGCAGGATATAAAAAGAGGAGAGCCAATACCATAAAAATATTGGTCACTCAACTCCCAGAGGAGATAAAAGTGAGAAGACCAGGGATCCTACAAATGTTCCTTTTCTGTATCAAGGTCTCTGAGTGAGCTACCCTTCAATCTTCTAGGAAAAACTACTATTAGGTTTTTCCTGGTATAAGACTATTTAAGGAAAATTCTACTGTTCCTTTTATTAACCAAATACTTTGAAGACTTTCCATACAGTCAGGATTAGTCACTACTGACACATCCCATGTACACTGCTCTCAGAGCTGCACACCATGCCCGCTGTAGGACCTCTAAGGGAATTGTTTAAAATGTATTTAAGTGAATCCTTTTAAAGAGGTACTCCATGTGCTTAAGGTCAGATTTCTTAAGGACCTAAATGTGCAGGTAGGGTTTACCAGAATTTGAATGTAAGAGCCACATGTACATCACACACCTAAGCCCTACAGAAAACTGCACTAGAGCTGAAACATCCATGAAAGTCGCATTACAATCCTAAGATACTGTGGAGAATTTGGAAATCACAGTCTATAATTTATTTTATTGGTATATTTACTTTCACTATTCTTTCCATTTCCTCAGTCTCTCCATCCCATAAGAAGAATCAAAAACGCATGAAATAAGACATTCAAGAGAGAGGGACACATCAAGTGAAGTGAAAAAAAAACGGAAATATCAGTACTATTGAACAAAGCTTCAATAAGACCTTATTTAGTCATCCTAAGGTAAGGAAAGAAGGATTCAAACTGGAGCAAGCTCAGAGAAGAGTAGCTTGAATGGCTGGAAGGACTGGGAGTCTATTAGACATGGAGAAACAAAAATACCTTGGTTCCTTAACCGATCCCATCCAAGATTGCATAATATGGCTGTTATACAATATTAGGGTACCTGTGAGACATGGAAAAGATGCTTAAGGAAAAGGAAAACGTTGGTGCAGCAAATTATTTATAAGCTAGCCATGTATAAGGTTAGGCTGGAATTTGGAAAGAAGTTTCTTCTAGAGGAATGTCACTCTTTGAGCCTTTCCCAGGGAAACAAGTAATCCAGTCAATTCTAAGCTTAAAGAGTTTGTGAAAGGGATTATATCGTAAGGCCACAAGATTATATCACAGCAAGTCTCTGCCAGTCCTATTTGCCAACATCCTCATACCCAGATAGAGCTGAGCCAGACAAAAACAGCCTACGTGAACATGGGAGCTTGGCACAGGGATCAGACTGCAAAACTTCCTTGTAAAACTGCAATCAGAAACCTCCTTTTGGAGATCCACTGAGGAAAGCAAAACCATTCAGTAAGTATTTCTGTATTGGCAAGAAAGAGAACAGCGGGTTTCTGTGGCTTCCCAGTCCATTAACAGCACAATGGTGAACATGTTGGACAATCAGCAGGTCCAGGTGACTTGAACTCCACAGCCACAGAGGAGTTAGGGGAGGGAGACTTAGTGCACTGATGATAAACATTGGAAAAGCTGGAAAGTTCAAGAGGAAAGAAGTGGTCCCATGTTAAGGCAGTCACACATGGAAATCAAGATTACTTGCATAACTACAGGCCAGGTATCCCACCAATCTCAGACAAAGTAATGGGAATAATTCATTAGCAAGATTCATTTCACGAAGAAGGCACCAAAAAGAACATAATTAATGGTTCACTGTCTTATTCAGACTAGTTTGATTTAATTATTGAGGGGCCTGAAAAGCTGAGTGGTGATGGTTAGTAGGGGTTCTCAGAGCTTCATACTACTGTAGCATTGCAATTACAAAGACCAGCATACCCTGCCAGTAAAGCACACATCAACTGGACTGTGAACATGCTAACTGATAGGTCTCAAACAATGACTGTCAATGGGGAATCATCTAGTGACAAACAGCAGGGATCAGTGTATAATCAATACTATTCAAAATTTTCTGCACTGTTCTGGGAGCAAATATAAGGGACACTGTAGGTGTTAATAGTGATAACTTGCTGTAGGTGACACAAAGTTTGACAGGATGATAAATAATGATGAAGATAAGGCTGTCATCTAGAATCAGCTGGAGAGAGAGCTAAACTGAGCTGATTCAAACAACCTCTATTTTAAATTAGAGAGCTGGAAAATGACAGATTTCATAGCAAAAAGAGCTGACCATCTACAGGAGTGAGGCTGCCTCTGAAAAGCCATTACACTGGAAGGATTAGAGGGATCTTATCTGTCAAGCAACACAATATGAACTCCCATAATGACAGAAGAGGATAAAGCAATTTCTGTCTGTACAAGCAAGGAAGTTGTTTAGTAGCAGCAGAGAACGTATTTTGCCTCTATAATTGTCTAAAGCTGATCCTGTAAAAAAAATAATTGTTGCAGTTCTGGTGCCCTTTTTAAACTACTCTGGCAAACAGGAGAAGTCAAGAAAAGTGTAATGGGAATTAGTTGAGCAAAACACTTCTAATGAGAAATACAGACTCAGCCTCCTTAAATTATCAAAAACAAGAGTGAAGGGAGTATACAGGAACTACACTATATGCATTTGTTTTGTAAAACTGAAACCTGAAAAAAAGAACGGGATAATAAAAGCCATGGCTGCACACTGTAACCAGGTGAATTTTGAGGGAAAAAAGGCACTTTTCTAACAGCATATATACTGCAGTATCAGAAACCACAACCTGTGGTGTGTGCATCCACGGAGCAGTGCACACCTTGGCAGCCACAGGTGAGCTGCAGGGCTCTGAGGAGAGGAAATGTGTAGTTGCATTAAGTCCTAATTCCCCACTGCAGTTTGGAGAGTGCTGTTGCTATGTATAATGAGACAGGAGCTTTCACTGGGCTGCTGATGGACAGCATGGGATATGTGTGACCCATGCTGTGCATGAAGCCCCTGAGCATATGCCCTTCAAACACTCATGAAATTTGGCTTATTTCTGTCTGCAATCCATTGTGGGGTGGAAAGAGACAATTTGTGAGTTGGGTCACAAAGCAGGACAATGCATAATGATAATAATTGACCCTGACAGCACAACACTCCAAATGCTGATGAGTTCAAGTTTTTTAAAGTGTGGGCCAACATCCTCATTACAGCCAGAGCTCAGTGCTGATTGAAATCTGACATTTTGTGCTCCTGGAGTGCTCAGGGCTGTGGGCATCCCTCCCAGACACCACAGTGGCAGCAGAAATTGTTTGGTCCCATCCTGGTCCAGCCCTTTTAGGGGAGGCTTGTGTCAGATATGTCTCTTGTGTGAGTGGGTGAGTAGCCCCAAAATAGCCAGGCTGAGAGCAGACAAGCAGGGAGAGTCTGCTCTGGCAGCTCTGGAAGGGTTGGCACTGACCACAGGGTGACAGGATGTTGCAGGGCACTTGGCTGAAGCCTCTCCAGTGGGTCCCCAGCACAGGGAAGAGGATGTCAGCCTGGCTGCAAAACCAGAAAGCTGTGATGGAGGTTGAGCAAAAGCTCCTGGCCAGCATGTCTTCCCCAGCCTTTGTTTAATTTAACTGTGAGAGGTCTTTTAGGAAAGCAGGAGCCTCAAAAGCCCCAAGTAAGCACAGAGAAAGGCACTGATAACATAGGAATTTGATAGATCCCAGTGCGGACATTTTTCCATGGATCGTATGGATGTGCAAACAGAGCAATGGGTGAGCCTGTGGCTGAGGAGCAGAGACACCCAGCTCTGAAGCTGCAAGAGAGGTAGGCAGACAGCCTGTGAAATCAAAGACATGTGTTCCTGGGCAGAGTAGGCAGGAGAGAAAACCTGGGAAAAGGTTTTCTATTTTCTTCTGACAAAGCAACCGTATAAAAATGTTTGAACCCATCTTCAGCTTTTTCTCTGTAACTGGATTTCTTTTACAAAATCCTGAATTTTAGTGAGCTACTTTGGTTAAAAAGTTCAATGGATGTCTGAGAGTTTTAATGCTCTCTATGTGTGTGTGTGTGTGTGTGAATGTGAGTTTAGGCACCCCAAATTATGTTTCAGCTTCCAATCGAGGGCAGCAACTTTCTCTGCAATGTCAGCAGCCTGACTGGAAGAGCATGTTTCTAATGAGGGAAATGCAAAGTATAGCCAGAGAGAATTTAGGAGACAGACTAGAAAAAGACAACTTCAAAATTTTGTTAGAAATGAGCTCATTAAATGTGCGTGTTTTGATCTCTGCATCCCACACAGTACAAAGGGTCCACTGGCTGCATATCAAGGGGGTGGAAGGATCAATTCCTATCAAGGACATCAGCAGAAGTACGTAAGGATTTAGGTGTCTTGTTTCACTTGTGGTTTTTTAATCTTTTGCTTATGACTGCATTTCATTCTGAGCTTTGAACCCAAGAGCAAAGGTGCAGTGAGCGACAGATGTTGGGAGACTAAAACAGGGACAGGCAGCAGGGCCTGGAATGTCACAGCATGTAAATATGGGCCATGGAACATAAACATGGAGAATGGCAGGGTCACGGGCAGTAAACATGGGCTGTGCAAGGAGATCCTGTATAAACATGGCATCCCTAGCAGGACATGCCTGAGCACAGGGCTTTGGCAGGAAGACTGAAGGAGTTAGGTCTCTTCTCCAAGGAGAAGAGAAGGTCTGGGGGAAATCTCCTCACAGTGCTCCAGTGGTTATGGGGTGGCTGTAAAGAGGGTGGAGAGTGTCTCCTCACAGGAGAAACACATGAGTGTGGCAGGGCCATGAGCTACCCACACAGACAGGGTGGGGGAAGGAGGATAGATGCTCATGTGTGTGGAAACAGAGCAGGTCAGGGCACGAGACAACAGCAGAACTCTGGAATGGAAATTTGGGAAAGCAGCCCCCTTGCTTAGCAACACAGCAGTACTGCAAATGTGACAGCTCAGGGAGGAGGCTTCAGTCTTCAGATGCTGTAAGGGTGAAAAAGGTGTGGAAAGCATCCATTCCTTCTTAAGGATTGTGTGTGTTATTTGCCATAAAAAGCAGCATGAGACAGCTTGCCTTTCCACGGGGAGAGAGACATTTTGGAGATAAAGTCAATATGGACATAAAGAAGATCCTCTTCTGCAGGAGAGTGTTCTGTGGAGAAAAACGAACTGTTAACTTGGTAACTGATGCTTTACTGGTTAAACTGGAATGAATCTCATGTGCTTCTGCTTCTGATCTCATTGTTTCCACTGGATTTCTTTGGGCTGAGCGTGGGAATCTCACTTCTGTTACCACACCCGTAAGGATGATCCATGCTGGGAAGATGATGCCTTTGTTCCACTCACCACATTTATGGTGAAGCTGTTCTTGCACCAGTATTTTGTAGGGAGAAATGTGGGTAAAACAAACATGTCACTGTGACAGAGATAAGGGGATTAGATTAAACCAAGTGGGTAGAGAGAGAGAGTGGGTAATTTGGAGTTTAGCTAGAGCATCTCAGTTAGCTGGCAAGATGGAGTTCCCTCCATCTTCTGCTGTTTCATCACACGTGACACAAATCCACGAGCTCCTTTTTTGTGGCTTGTCTACACCTCATCCATGGAAAACATTGAATAAGAGGTGTTATGAGCCAGCCTATGTTAAATCAGATCAGAGTTGCTAACAGGGCACAGAAACCATCATGGTAATTTCCACACTGCTCCACACACAAAGGACTACAGTATATATTTCTATTTATATAATAAGGGAAATAAGTTATTAAATGGGATTCCAGCTGCAGATGTACTTGTTTGTCATAGGAGAGGTCATTGACATGTAGCTGAATCAAGGAGGATGACCAAGAATTTAAGAAATCTGGGCATGTATTATTTATGGAAAGAGAGGTTCAGTGAGGAGCTGTGTGGCAATTGCTGTGGGCGGAAGGACTCATGGTGTCTGGGTGAGGAATACTTTGTGTAATCTGTCTAGGAAGGTAGAAGTCATATGATTCAAGGAGAAAAGTATACAGATCACTAAAACAACCACGGGAGGTTGCTGCATGAAGGCTCCCAGGAAGGAACAGAAGGGATGTTAAGGATGCATTTTGGGAAACATGAAAACTCTGCATAGCACTGAGCACACAGATGGGTCTGAGGTTTCTTTTAAAGAATCTGTTTCCCACAGCTGAGGGCAAAGCCCAACAAACATATGAGCTATCATCAAAAAATCCAGAAAAATGGCATAACCCCCCACCCCTGCCATGATACACAGGGGCAGCAGAAGTAAGTGCAGACATCCAGGATATCCAAATTTGCTCCACCCTCAGCAGCAGGGAGAGATCTAGGGGGGTCAGCCCTGAAAAAGCAGAGGTGCTCTAAAACACAAGGACTAGCAAAGGCTTGGAGACAAAAATATCTCCTGTGTACCTTTGGCAGCAATCTCTGTAAGGGGTAGGTTGGCATTAGGGGTAGGTTAACAGTTTTTTGTTTTTTCCTTTCTGCGCCTTCCTGATATTAGGGTGGGACCCTTATTTTGTAGACCTCTGTATTCTCTCTTGCTCTTCCAGAGTGATCCCATCTCCCCTGGGTCCTCAGCTCTTTACTCAGCCTTCAGCCTGACATTGCCTCACCCCTGGCAGAAGTTCAGTGATAATATAAATCCAAACTGAATTTGGTGGATTTAAGCCCAGCCTGCCTATCACTGTGCTTCCCTACAAACAGACATATCAATGTTATGGGAAAATTAAAAAGAAACTTAAAATACAAATGCTTTTGAGGAGAGCTAGTCCAGAACAAGTTTGAATCTGATCATATTTTATGGTTTAAATATAAATCCCTTTAAAGGGAAAAAGAAAAGCCAATAAACAAAAGAGATAATGTAGTGGAAATAATGTTTCCCTGCCCAGGACAGAGCTGCCAGCCTGAGCCCTGGCTGGCACTCACACAGAGCTACCTCACACCTACTGGATGAGGATGAGGCCCCACAGCCACATTTTATTGACACATTGATGTAGTGCAAATAAAGTAGGGCTGGAGCTGTGGCTGCTACAGGCAAGAGGAAAGGAAATGAGCCAACTATGATGTCTTTGTATACTTGCAGACTATAGGAATGTGTTTTGCTGGCCTAATGGTAATCCAGACTTTGAACTCCCGTTCATTCCCATTCCTCTCTCCCATGACATAAAATAATTCCTCAGGATTCTCTGTAACCCCCAAACTCCTTGGAGCTCTTTCTGTGCAATGTTACACCACTGGGGCTCCTCACAGCGTTGTGTAACGGGGTGAGATCACAGAGCTCAGCCCCTGCTGCCTGCGCTATCTTGCCCGCCTGATGGTTAGCTGCACTTTAAAAACTAAAGAACCATTCCTGTAGGATTACAGCCATAATTCTTAATAGCAGCAGGAAATACAGACATGCAAGTAATCCAGACAAGCAAGAAATCCATTGATGTGGAGAAGTTTTCTGCTTATGTCTATAAATTCATATACTGTGGCCACAGTTTGGGAAATTCAGCCTTTGTCTTACTGTGCTTTAAAAACACATATGGATGGGTTAATTGTGGAGTCTGGTACAGGGGCAGGGACAAGATCAGTGTCATGTTTTCTGATGTGGTGTTTGGCCTCAAAATGTTAAATAGAAACCCAAACAGCATTCATGGATTTAACCTCTCAGCAGATGCACCCTGATGCTCAGATTAAAGTCTCTGAGAATGAGGAACGACAATCCCATGGTGGGATTTTCCTCTCAAGTGAGTCACTGGCCTTTCCAAACTCTCATGTTAAAAGGCTATCAATGTGCAAGGCACAGAGACCAAGCACTCCAGCTTCCTGGAGTTTGCCCTCATTGAACAGTTAGGGAGTTTTTGCAGCCTTTTTATTTACAAAGAGCCTCTGGAAAATGCAGTTTGAAAATGAGCCTGGCATGGTTTGCTGGACTATATTCTGACCGGGAGGTTGGAGCAACAGACATGGGACTCAAAGCTGTATCCTTGGTGACTTACTTAGCTTTCTAACCACAGTTAAAATCCCAGTGCATCATCATGGAAAAAGTGAGTGCACTTGATCAAAAATAAGGTTATTTGGAAGCTTCAGACAGTGGTCTGATGGTTGTCACAGAATCGCAGAATTCTAGAATGGTTTGGATTGAAAGAGGCTTTAAAGATCATCCAGTTCCAACATCCCTGCCACAGGCAGGAACAACTTCCACTAGACCAGGTTGCTCAAAAACACATCCAGCCTGGCCTTGAACACTTCCAGGGATGGAGTATCCACAAAATCCACAACTTCTCTTGGCAGTCTGTATGTATTTTATAGATATTTGTATCTATTTTATCCACTAAAATTAAAAGAACTAAAATTTGAAAACTTATCACTTATCACTTATTGAAAACTTATGGACATGTGAATATGCTGGTGCAGGACAGGAAAACTAGAACGCACTGTATAGTCACTAAAAACTATTTATGTCCTCTGGGGAGCGTAAAATCTGTCCTGGCTGAAGGGACAGGAGAACCAGGCTTCCAGCAGCAGGCTGGCAGCTCATGGGATGTTTTGGTCTCCTCCAGGATCAGTGCTCATCCATCCTGCTGCTGCTTTCCTGATGTCTATTACCTCCTTCACTGTTGACTACATAGAGTTAATGGATAATGCAAATATGCTTTGGGAGAGATTTATGCAACCACATTTTATCACTGGGTCATTTTCTGTTGGCCTCTGTGGCTGTAAACTGGAGGGAATAGATTAGTTTAAAATAAGCCCTTTGGTCAGAGAGGATGAGCTGTGGCTGCAAAATGCCATTCACTGTCTACAACAGGCTGAGAAGAGAGGATTGCAAATGCCCAAGAGCTTAAACATTTACACTTGGAGGTAAAACAATGATATTCAGTCACTCTAGACCTGGTGTTGGCATTGGCACCTTGCCCTCAGATCATTCTCTGGGCTGTTTTTCTGTAGCAATGCCATCCCAGGCTGATTATAGACCAACCCCAAGCCAGACAGATGACAGGACTGTGCCTGTGGGTCTAGCCTGAGGGCCATGAAAATGAAGATTTGACAAGAAACTAGTTTCCTGCTTGCTTGATTAAATACAACTATAAAATTAAGATAAAACATATCCACAGCCCACTGGAGGTGTGTTGTGAAATGCACCACTGAATGTTTGTAAAGTGATTTGGGAGTGAAAAACACTGCAAAAATGCAAAACCCTGTCCTTATGAAAGAAGCTGATTGCTTCTTTTATAAGGCAACAAAGTCCAGCAAAGTAGAATGGAAATGAGCAGGTCTCCAGATCTCTGGCAGCAGTCCTATCACCAGCAGCAGCTGCAGCTCTGACACAACCTGATGGTGCAATCTTCTGGAGAGAAGAAGAAAGCTCTCTAGCACTCAGTGACTTCAGGATGCCTACTGAGTGCTGTTATTTATTCAGAGGGGTACTGCTGCATCCCCCAAAGCAGGAGTTCAGGCCTGAGTTCAGCTGCCATCACAGTGACTTGTGTGGCTTCAGAAAAATCTCGCCATCCCTTTATCACCAAATCTGCAGCATTGCTGACTCAAGGCCTGTGAGTGAATGCTTCTTCAAAAACGCTGGCAATTGGTGTCCAGTGCATTTTGAAAAGTGGCAAAACTACATGATGGCAGAACAAGCATTGCTCTTGTACTTTTAGAAGAATTTGTGCTATGAGGATGAATGTTTGTATACATTTGTGAGTCTATGGGACACAGGACTATGAAAATCTTGGAGGGGCAGAAATATGCACAGTGTGTGTCACTAGTTCTCTTGAAGAAGGATGAATCCTTGATTTTATTGAAGGACCTCTGTAGGATATAGTGCCATGGAGACTGATAACTCCATAGCACAGCAGAGACATCTTATAGCTCTGTACTGAGAAATCTTACTACACAGTAGGGTGCAAAGTATCTTCTAATTCCCTCATGGCAAATATCCAGTTGCCCACTATATTCTTTGAAATATATTTCCTGACTGAAAGGTTATTGCAGGGATCTACTGAAAAAGCAGTGAGCACCTCTGCACTGCTCGTTTGGCTTCTGAAGGGCTCTTGGTGGACATCCTACTCTGTTTGCTCTCACCTTCTGCTGCAGCTCACCACCCCTGCGGCTGTGCTGGGGCAGAAGAGGATGTTTTTATTTCCCGTGGGGATGCTCTCAGTGATGCTGTGGGTAAGGGGGTTTCAGTCACTGGTGTGCTTCCCCTCCCCTCCTGTGCCCTCTGTTCCAGGTGACATGGCTGTTCATGAGATAAAGCACACACAGCCTGGTGTGAAGCCCTCAGTTTAACCCACAGCAGTGGAGTTATTGTGGACAGGGGTGGTTCAGCCGCTGAGAACTGGAACAGGAGTCAAGCAGCCTCTGGGCCAGTCCCAGCTCTGCTACCCTGCGGGACCATCGAGACCACAGGAAAAGGTGCAGAGCAAAGAGAGTAAAAAAGTCACCACCTTCCCAAAGCCCTTCCCTTTACCATAAATGCTGATTTAAATGCAACTGCTGATTTAAACTTGCATCTCAGGATCATCACCAACCTGCGCAGAACAAAATGCCTTCCCTTTCCATCCTGTAAGCAAGAGGCAAAATGACGTTTTAGGAAAGCTGTGTAATTCCTGCCTGAAATTAAAGTGCTGGTTCTTTTTGGTTCCTCCAAGCTATTTTTTTATAGTTCCTTAAGCCACAGATGAGAAAGAAAAAAAGCATAACAAAAATCCAATTAAGGAAAAGCCTTGGGAAAGAGAAAGTGTTTGTTGTTTAAATGTGAGCTATAAAGGTAGCCAGGAAAGGTGGGTTAAATGCAGAGCCTAAATATCCAGCAGCCATAATTGTTATCTGAGCCTCTGCACCATTAGCGATGCAGCAATACTGGTTTGGGTTTTCCCCTCCACTCTCCAGGTTCACGTGTGAGCAGGTCTCCACAAGCTCCTCACTTATTGGTCTGATGAAAAATTGGTTTGAAAAATAAAACCCTGTTAGAAAAAGAAAGCATGTGAGCAGGCAAAGTAACAATCTTGGAGCTCTGGAAAAAAATCTTGGCTCCAAATTATTCTACATGGGGAAAATTCATCAGGTGCCAAGAGAAAAAAAAAACCCGACAGCCTTGTTTTGATTTCCACCCATTCCATCTGATCCATAGTCTCCAGGCTGAGCTTATCTTTTTAAAGAGAGCTTCTTATTGAATGAGCCACAAGCAGCGACTGCAGGGAGAAAGCACAGCCTAGTTTTATGTAGAATGTTTCAGCTGCCAATGAAAAGATCTTCATTCCCTGGATGTCATAAAACCTACACCACCAAACTGTGCCATAAGTGATGTGCATTGCTACAGGATTTCCTTGTACTCCACTAAAAACAACCTGAGACCCACTTACCCCGTTCACCCACAGAAAAGGAAATGGGATGAAGAATTAGAAGAAGGAACAAGATAATGAATGCAAACTCATTTACCATTCATTCCTCACCTGACTTTTGTACAGGCTCTTTCTCCTCTGTCTTTCTCTCCCTTTGACCTGTATGTTTAAAACCACTCTGGAGAGCTTCTGCCTTTTTCAGTTTAGTGGCTTTGGTGGAGGGAAAAATTCAGCTTTATTAATTTAAGCTATCTGGCAAAAGGCTTGTTTTCTCAGATGGCTGCACAGATGCAAAAGGCCACAGACTGAGTAGTGCTAATCCACTAGGTAAAATGAAGACAGAGTTTTACGGGAAAGAAGTAGTTTTATGCAGGTAAGTGGCTGAATCTGGTGCTAGAAAAGATCAGAAGAAAATAAATCAGCTCAGTCTATGGATTGAATTCTGCCTATGGCACAAAAAGGGAGCACAGCTGTACTAAGGGCAGCATTGGGCCCTGGGCGTATATTTGGTTAATCAGATATTTTTCTTCCTTCCCAACCAGGATAGTTTTGTTTTATGTCTGCACCTCTCTCTGGTCTAGCCAGCCCCAACACGGATGGAAAAATGGATGGAAATGCCTGTTCTATGCTGCTCAAAGGCACAGGGATTCCTGTCTTTGGCAGTGAAAACAGGGAAAGCTGTGTAAACACACATACAGACACACATACAGACAGACAGACACACACACACACATATATATATATATATCACCTCTATTGGAAGCCATGAGCACTGACAGCTCTTAGTTCAAACTGAAGTAGCTCAGGTATATGCAGGGATCTGCTTGTGTATATTATTCAAGTAAGTATGTGTGTAGATATATACAAAAAAATGCACATATGGCTGCATACTCCAAGTGATGTATTTCCATATGAACTCATTTATCTTGAGAGGCAGGCAAGGAGCAGTTTCTGGAGCAGCTTTCTGCTGGAAAGACTGACTAAGAGTGATCTCCCTTTGGTCATTTAATGAGTGGTGGGGTCAGATTAAGATCTCTGAGGCTTTCAACATTTAGCCTTCTTTCTCCAACCTATTTGTCTTTCTTTCTTGTATTATGCAAGAGATGAGACGCTCTGATAAAAACCTTTCTTGTGAGAGAACATGACTCAGTTTTCACAAGTGGATACCCTATAAAACGTAGCCATCATTCCCTCACAAGTCTTCATATAACCAAAATAATATCAGAAGTGGAGGCAGGAGAGAAGCAGGGTCAGAGGGGTGAAGTGGAGGAGGAAGTAATAAATTTCCTTCTGTATTATTTTCACCCAGATCCTACAGCCTCTGAATCACAACTATGTGCACAAATAAATCACGGTCATCTGCAGGAGATCACCACAATTGTAAGCATCACCCTTTTTACTCCAGAATTTTCAAGGTTAAAGTATTAGTGGCATAATGTATTTCTACACATCCAAATGTTATCTATGTCATGGAAGGGGGTCCCATTCCTCTATCTCTGTCAAACAAAGACCTAATTCAACTGATGAATTCAATTCAGTCTCTTGAATGGGTCTGGGAAGAAATCTAATGGAATAAACCAGATCTTCATCCACCAAGGGAGATGAAAACTTGAAAACTCATTGTTTTCTCAGACCCAAGAGTGGGTCAATATAGCCAATTCAACCACAAATTGTTGGGCTGAGCAGGGTTCATGGCACAGCCAGGAAGACTAATTCCTTCCAGTGCAAGAATTACCATGTTAAACTCCCTGACCTGGGTTACACAGGAGGTCAGATTAGATTATCACTGTCCAAAATTCTGCTCCCAGAAACCAGTTTCCAGTGCCCATCTGGCTGCAATCCCAGGTAAACATGAAGAAAGAAAAAAAAGCAAGCATGTGGTCAGGGTATCTCATTTCTGTGTGCTGTGGTAGAAGGGCTCTCACTGCTGTCGGTAAGAAGGCAGCAGACCTTCCTGAAAACAAGAAAAGCTTTAGCAGATGTCAGGGACGGGTTTTTAGGGTCATCAGTGGCCAACATGGAGCCCTCCCAGCATGGCCTTGTGTGCATGCAGGCAGTCCCTGCTGCTGACTCAGGGTTCCCAGATGCCCTGAACTTGGTTAAACACTGAGAAACTGCCCCATGGCACAGGGAGTTCCAGAGGTACAAACCATTGCAAAGAGCAATGCTGCCACTTTGCTCCATCCATTCCAGGACTCTCCTCTGGGCCATTAGGTCCCTACTGGAGAAGGGAATGCCACCTTACCCTGTGCAGCCATTCAGTAACCATTTCTGCCCCAGTGAGAGACCAAACAAGCTCTGCTGCCTGTCTTCTCTCCGCTGCAGCAGTCAGCCCACAGAACACAGACCTGGACTGGTGTAGTTCCATGCCATGGATAGCCACAGTCATGCCAGCCCCATACATCTGAAGGCCATAATATAACTGGAGAGGTAGCAGCTCCCTCCAGTCAGCATAAGCAGCAGAACTTTATTTCTCAAAGAGCTGCAGGAACATCTGCTCAGTGGCTGCTCACCTGCCAACACAGGCAGCAGAGCCTGTTTCTCTGGTTTGTTGGTGCTCACTTCCAGCTCACACTTATCCCTAAAGCTTCAGGATCCCTTTTTAGCACCTCCTGTGTGAAATGCTTAGGCAGATGGTACCAGCAAGGCTTAAGCTTTCTTTTGAGGTGCCATGAAATCACCTGCCCATCCCTGATTACCAAACACTGGGCTCCATCCGCTTGTCCTTTCCCCACCCTGGGAGGCTGGTGAGCCCAGAGCTGCTCTGTGACTCAGGCAGCGTGAGCAAGCCAGGAGGCATCGTCATCTAAATCAGCTGAATCAGAAGGAGCAGGGGAAAGGGGAAAAAAAAAAAATCTGTGTGAAGAAGCACTAATGGCTTACAAGCCGCAGCATGAACATCAGGCACATTAGTGAGTCACGGGTGAGATGTGTGACAATGACTCGGGTGAGCAGAGGGAAGGGCTGCAGGAGCCCAGGGTGTGCAGGCACAGCCCGGCCAGACAAGTGTTTCCCACGCACATTCCTCTACTCCACGCACTGTGAAATTCGGTCAGAAGATAAGGCATGGAAGCAGAAAGAAATTCCTAGGAGGAAAGCGAAACAGAAAAACAAAACAGCATGGTAATTTCTCGCTTGTGAAGAGTGGTATTTCCATGTGCGGGCTTGCTCCACCTGCAATTTTACATGTGTACAATGATTTCTGATACATGCCTCTGGTAAGAAGCTTGATCTGTCTCAGGAAAATCCCTTTCTTGTTAATTTATTATTTGATATATATGTAAAACAGCATACAATATAGCCTCAATCCACAGAGACTCATGCCTTCAGGGCTGTGGGTAAAGGAAAGAGTACACAAGAGATAAACCAGAGAGAGAACTGAGCTAACAGCTGAGCACCCTGGGTTCAGAGCAGCCCCTGGTGCTCTTTTTGTCATGATTCTCAGCACTGTGGTAGCACCCACAGCAGTGCATACTGCTGTAGTTACACACAGCAGGTACCTATCAGTGGGCATCCCTCAGCAATGTAACCTGATGCTGGACAAACACAAAAAATCCAGGCTAGGGATTTTCAGGGTAACAGGAGACAGACCCTTAGGTGGTGCTGAACTGGGTAAATCTATTAGCTGGAAATGTTCAAGGTCAGGTTGAATGGGGCTTTGAGCAAGCTGCTGTACTGGGAGGTGTTCCTGCCCATGGCAGGGGACCTGGAACTGAGTGATCTTTACATTTCCTCCCAACCTGAACAGTTCCGTAATTCTATGATTCTTAAAGTCCCCCTCTGAGTCCCAGCATCTGAACCCTTTGCAGCAAAAGAGCATTTCTGGTGCACTGCCTGTCTAAGGGCACATATGCTCCAGACCTCACCTCAGAAGGCATCTGTGCATGATGGGTAAATAGGTGAAAGAAGCCCTACTCTGTAGTGAGGAAAGCATTGTTTCCAGCAGTGACCTCACAGCCTGCCATGTGCTCCCCATGGTATTTCAGTCAGCTGCACTGACATGCAGATACCTGCCAGGACACCGACCCCACACCCACCCAGGTGCTCCTGTAACAACAGAGCAGAGCTGAGGAGAGCCAAACTGAGATTACAAAAGAGACCTGAGGTGCGAAGGAACCCCGAAATCCTACAGCAGCATGGCAAACAGTGGCCCAGAGCTCCCCCAGCCCAACCACTCACTGGGTTTTGATGCAGCCAAAAAGCATTGGAGCAGCAGCCTGGGAGAGAGACTGCCTGGCCCAGCTCCTGCAGGGCAGGTTCAGCCCCAGCCCACCATTCCAGAGCAGGTCCTCCTGCCAGAACCAGCACACCGGTGAGCTTTCCATGCAGCCAGCTGCGATTGCAACACAATGACTTGCAGTGTATTAAAATTAAGCAAGCAGTTAAATCATTTTCCAAATCAGGTCCTAACATGAGACAAGATGCAAAGACAGTTTAATAGAGGAAACTAAGGGGGTGGAGGAGAAAGGGAGGAGCACTCCAGACGTGCTGTAATATAAACCAACAGCCTACCCACAGCCTTGATGGCTACCAATCTGGGTGTTTTTTCAGGTGTTATTATGACCTGGTAATGGGAGGTAAATGCCAGAAGCCCAGGCATACTGAGAGCCCACCACAAGCCCACAGGATGACCCATCTCCTGTGTGGTTCATGCACATCTGCAGCCTCTGTTCCCCACAGTGCACGGTGTGCAGTGATGCCTCCTGGTTGCAGGGCTCCATGGGTTTTATGTTGTGTGGGCACGACCCAGTCTGAAAGCCCAAGTGTGCAGAGCTGTGCTGCTGGCAGAGACTGCCAAGGCAAGCCCATGGTGCCTGCAGCTCCCTGCTCCCCTTCTTGCTGCCTACCAAATTTTCCAGCAGTTCAGCACATCTTTTGTTGTTTATTCTGCTGACCTTTGTACAAAAAACAACCTCTGTCTTTTGCAGGGAAGAAGACACTTGCAAAGAGCTTGCAGGTATTCACTGGCTCCTGGAGCAGCTTTGGGTACTATCAGAGTGCTAAACAGCCTTGAGCATCCCTTGTGCCTGTGAGTGACTGGCTCCAAGGTAATCTTTTTGTGGATGTGTGAGTTTTACTTCACACTATCTAGCCTGCGAGGCTGTAGGACAGGTGCAACAGCCCTTCACAGACCCTTTTGTTAGGTATTGATGAGTTACCATGACCCTGGCTTCCAGGTCTCCATTCAATTCACACCAGTTCCTCTCAGGCAGTGTGAGTTGTGCACCTCTACCACTAGTAACACTGGAGCAGCTGGCCACTTCTCTATCACAAATATACACTTGTTTTTGTAGCAAAGGGATTGAGTCTACTTCCATCCTAGCATGAAATGAAAAGTACCCACTGTTCTCCTTTTCTGTCTTGCCTCTGGCCTCTCCACCATCATTATATGGCAATAAAGACCTAGCTTCAGTCCTCTGAAACGTCTTTTGCATCTCAAGAATGTGCTTTTCTAATTATGCCCTTTCCCCCTGCCCCCAAAACATTATCTTTTTTTTTTTTTAATTGTGAGTTAGAGTGAGGCCCTGAGACAGACAGGCAGAAACACCCTGGGAAGGGGCAAGGCTCTTCCTTTCCATAATTTTTGTGGGACAGAGGACATCTACAGTCCTAGCCTGGCCCCAGGCTAGGGGCTAAAACAAGATGGATGGAGAGCCTGGCTAACACCTGCTGCAACCCTACCATGTCTGGCAGGTGTTGGAGAGGCTTGGGAGGCCAGACACCCTGTCCATGATGGAATGGGGTTACAAGATCCCATGTCAAATGAAGCTGTGGCTAATGCAAGCTGTATCTGAGGCTGCTGTATTGAAACTGCACTGAGTGCTGAGCTCCTGGTGCCACTGAAGCACTCTGCCTTCCCCAAACTTCCTGGGAAGTGTTTTGAACTTTATTTTTAAAAGTGCAATTAATCACGGAGCAGAGCTTGAAATGAGTCCAAGTGCAATAAAAGCAGCAGAGCAGAGCCTGCTCAGCCCAGTAAGCATTGTTCACCACGGCCTGACTTCAGGCATCAGGAAACTTCCAGATGTGTTAACTTTGCTGCTCCTGGCTCCTGCAGGAATCTTAACTGCTTCCATCTGTATGGGGAAAAGACTTGGGAAAAGCAGCTCTCCGTCTCCTTTTACTTACATCCCTCCAAGCAGCAAGACTTATTGTCCCACAGCCTCTGCAATTTCTGCTGGCTTCACTCTCACTGATTGAATACTGCACCCTGCAAAGGTGCCATTCCTTGCTGCTCCCATCCCTTGGCAGGGAGTATCCTGA
Source organism: Rhabdornis inornatus (assembly GCA_013397075.1). Classification (NCBI taxonomy): domain Eukaryota; kingdom Metazoa; phylum Chordata; class Aves; order Passeriformes; family Rhabdornithidae; genus Rhabdornis; species Rhabdornis inornatus. Next base: position 159,659 of record VWZS01008556.1, read on the forward strand.
CAGAGCCCTTCCATGGGGCAGGGACAGGCCCCTCCATCTGCTCCTGTTCTGCATGTGGTTTACAATATGCTACAGGAAGGCATTTTCTCACGCTATTAAGTTTTCACTAGATGTGGAGGGGGATCAGGAATGCCTCGGATGGCGTAAAAATTCCCTTCTTGGTTTGGTTATTAGCATCTAGCAGCAGCAGCAGGCAAAATTATAGCCTGCATGAAATCTGAGTCTGCTGCTCTGCCGTGGGTAAGAAGTGCACCCCATGCCCATTCCAGGTACACCCAGAATCTCCTGGGCCAGCCCCACAGCCTTTTCAGTTCCTCCTCAGGTCTCCAAGCACAGGAATAATTTGTGCTTGTGCAAGTTCCCTGTTTATGCCCACAGTCTGAGGTCAGGCAGCTTTTTGGCTAAAAGGCCCCAAAATATCATTTCCAGCTTAGTTGCTGCCCTGAGGAAGTTGTCCTTCACTCAGTCTGCTGTTTTCTTTCCAAGTAGAGGTTGCTTTATTCTGTCTATCACCTTTTCCTCTTTCCCAAAGACTTTCAAATAACAACCCCATGCACAAGCTCTGTAGATGCCCCTAATCATCCCAGTCACATTTAGCACTTATGAAGCTCTGTGAAGCACCAGAAGTGTCTCACAAATATAAATGAATTGATTTTTTCACTCTCAGAGGATGGAGGTGAGCAAGAGCTACACTCCTGTTGCAGATGGGGAGGCTGACATAGGAGAGGTCCTTGGCTTTGCACAGGGCCACACAAGGGGTGAGTGGCAGGGTTAGATCAGAAAGCTCTGGCTCTTAAACTGTGCTCAAACCACCAAACGTCAGGGCAGAGGAAAATGGGAAGGACTAGATCCAAACCAGAAGTGAGCAGTGCCCAGAACTATAAATAGTTTCATCTGACACAGCTTTTGTGAAGCTTGTGTAAAATGCAGAAAAGGCTGGTGTTGTCCTGGGGTTTATGGCTGTGTTTCTTTCCAAAACCCTGCAGATCACTCAGCCCCTCAGTACCCAGATGAGTCCTGGAAATGAAAGCCCAGTGAAGCAGTTTGTGACCACAGAGACCTTGTCTGTGGCCAGGGCTTTGGGTGCTATCACAACAAAACCAGTAACCAAGTACAGCTGCTCAAAAGCAAACCTGCTTGGTTTGCTCAAAAGCAAACACGAGGCCTTGGAATAGCAGAGCAGTGAGCGAGAAACAAGGGGAGAGAGGAATGGAGATGCTTGACAAGAGGATCTCTGGGGAAGGCTAAAATGCAGTCCTGTTTACCTGTCTGGTAGCAGTATGACTGGATGTGTTTGCATCCAAATGCAGAGTGGATGTGTTCAGAGATGTAACTGCCTGCCCTGTGCTCCTGGCTGGGAATAAACCAATGCCCTGCTGTTTGGAGAAGGGGGAGCGTGACTCAGCGTGGAGGAGCTCCAGTCATCCTGCCAGCGTGCCAGAGCTGCTGTCCTCAGGCTGTACGTGCCCCCTGGCCACATCTTCTGACAGGAGGGATGTTTTCATAGACACTGTGCCAGAGCAGAGGCAGGATGCAGAGGCATACAAGTTACTCATCCTGGCTTAAACCCCACAGGATGTCTCAAGTGACTGAAGTGTAGGCTGAAATAGAGACTTCAACTGTCAGTTTGTGGATTTTGGCAATAAGTCCTTGTCCGCAGGGAGGGCCAGCATGGGATGACCAAGTAGATAGCCCCAAATGGCAGCAGAAAAAGCTGCCAGATGGAGCTGTCCACTCCCGAGAAACTTTGGCATCACTAGTGGCTGTCCATGCCCAGGCTCTATTACGGCAATATCAGAGCAGAGAAACTGTGGTCACGGGGGGAACAATGCCTATTTTTTTGCTCATCTGTGCTGGGTGATTTTTTTAGCTGTTTATAACATTTTTAAATAAAGAAGTTTCTGTCTTCTCCATTTTTCTGCCAGTGCAGCTTCTGTTTCTGAGAACAGTCCCCAGATGGGGAGCACTGGAAATGAGATGTGAAATGAGAGTTCAGATTTCACATTAGAATCAGAAATGAGGAACGACAGTTAGCTCACCTCTCCACTTTCTGTGCAGGACAAATTAATTCCCTCAAATTTTCAAAGCTTTCAGTGTTATTTGCTTAATCTGATGGAACAGATCTTTTATTAGGAAATTAAAATGTTGCAGCATGATTCATCAGGAAGCATCTAAAATATATTTAAGGAACTATGTTAAAGTATAATACATCTAAACATGTATAATAAAGCAAGGATTTTCATATCCAATTTATATAGAAGATTGTAAGAGATTTATTGGAGCAGACATTTTAATGCATCTTAATTTTGGGTGTAATAACAGAAATGCAAAGCAAACTGGAAGACAACACCTGTGACAGTTGTGACATAGTGGAAATAATTCAACACCACCCATTAAAGCTGAGCAAAGAGAAAAGAAACTGAGAAGTTCAGGAAGATGATACCCCAGAAGAAGAAAATGAGCTGTTGCTCCTTCAGAATCAGACATGGTTTCTGTCTTTGCTATTTCTTAGCTCATTACCCCTAGAACAGGCTCCAGCTGTAGTGCATTGACTTAGCAGAGTCAGCCATCCTAGTTCACAACTACCTTCTCATCAAATCTTTCACTAGAAACCAAATCAAAACCACTTGTGATAGGTCTGTTAACTGCCAGCAATCTGCTAACTGGATTTGGAAGCCATCACCCTCAGCTTTCAGGTTGTAAGGTTTTCCTCACTTATTTGCCCTTTCCCTTGGATTCTTGCTCTGTTTTCACCCATATATCCAACAGTATCACAGACAGCAGCTCCTCCACAGTTGCACAGGCTGCTGTCCCAAGGGGGGGATACTAATATCTGTGTGGAGTAGGCAGGATTATGATGTTTTGAATGCTTTCTAGTGCTGGTTTTATTTACAGTGCTCCTCATTTCAAGGATTACTTGTGATTTCTGGTGACTGATAGTGTTACAGATGTTGCACTGGAGCTGTGATGGCAGCTGGAGTGCACAATGTGAGAACTGAAATTCTGTTTAAAGCAGTAACCCAGGAAAATAATATTCATTTGCCTCCCATTCCATTCAAATACACATGTGTGGACACTATGGCCAGATGGCAGCCTGTACAACATTTATTTCTGCAGCTGAGATGCTTTACAGGAGATTTTCTTTAGGATCCACATCCAATGGTGTTTGCTATACTAAACTTGTTCACCTGGCCTGACTCACTCTGATCAGATATGTATAAGGGTATGTTTCAAACTTTCTTTCATGGGAAAAAATAGTAAATAGAAAAAGAAAAGTACATCCTAGCTTATTTCTGCATTCTGCAAAGGTCTGTGCTTTTCACCAGGCTTTATTTTGGCAGACCAGAGTGTGCAGATCTGCAGAACTGCCTGTGGGTGTCATTTCCAAGCATGTTTGCTGTTGAAATGATCAGCATCTGATCCCTTCCTATACAGAAGTCTGGTTCCCATGATCTTTTTAGAAGCTGGAGTAAAATAAAAATGTTACTCAAACATTAGAGTGCCTTGTATAAAGGCACCCTATGGCTGAGCTTAAGGACCTGTCTCTGCCTGCATGGGGTCAAACAAAATGACATGCATAAATAATCTGGACCTCATTTTCTCTAGGTATTAAACCTACAAAATTTGGACCCAAGCTTGGAAAGTCTTTCATTATCTCTGTTCCAGGGGATGGTTCCTGTGGATTATTGAGCAATTCAGTTGCTCAGGAAGCCTAACAAAGTGCTAGAGCCCCACAGCCCTGAGCTACCTGAGCAAAGGGCCCTTCATCCACTCACCACTCCGTGCTGTGAGATGACAGGTGCTGTGCTATTGCCTAAGCTCGTTTGCATCAAGGTCTGTCACTGGCATGTATTTGTTGGCCCAAACCAGCAGGGCTCTCAGGCTACACCTAACTCACTCAGGCTGCTTCAAGGACTCATGGCATCCTTCTCCTGTAAATGTGAGGGGATGCTGCTAGAGTAGGAGCTCATTTTGCTTAGAGACCTCGAGAAATCCAAAGGTAATACAGAATGATGAGTGCTGAGGATCCAGAGAGGAGTTAAAAGAGAACTTACCTCCATTACATAGAGCTCTACTGTTATAGCAAATATAAATAATAACAGCAACCACAATAAAAGCTGTGACTAGGATAAAAGTGTTGATTCATGCCAACATCCTCAGGATACATTTATACACACACACACACACACACACACAAGCACACTCTTGAGCCTGCAGGTACCAAAGTTGCATAGATAAATAGTCAGATAATTGTCACATGCATTTTACTTCTGTAGCACTTCCCCCTCAAGGGTTTCAGGGACCTTTGTAGACATCCACAAACAGCTGAAATGAATAAATATTGAACGTGCATCTCCACTGAGGAAATCCTGACCCTGTTCTGAGAAGAGATGTTGAACCAGATGGTCTCCAGAGATCCCTTCTATCTCCAATGATTCTGTGAAAGAGCCTTAAACAACATGGGAGATTTGGGTTAGGATCAGATCCTTTGAATCAGCTCTGAGCCAGTGTTGTCTTGTAATTGTAAGGGGAAAAAATTGCAGCCAGGCTTCATCACACCTGAGCATTTCTACCTGGAAATGGCCAGCTACAAGAGTGACCTGTGCCCTTCCTTAGCTCAGTAATGGGTAAGATCTGGGATGAGAGTTACATGGCTGAACCTCTCTTGGGAATAAAATGGTGCTGTGCATACCATTCATCAGACCACTTCTTAGGGCTTGGATGGGTGGAAGAAGTAGTTCTCCTCTAAGAGTGCTACCATCAGGAACTTTATGCTGATCACATCTACTACCTTCTAAGGAAGTTGGACTTTGATGCTCCTTGAGGGTTCCTTTTAATTCAGGATATTGTATGATTCTAAGACTAGTAAAACTTCATCTTTTTTCAAAGTCTTAGAAAAATGATACTCAACAAGGCAAAGTTCCTTCTTTGGATGGGTGTCTCCAAAGATCACAGGCCTTGGTTTGCTTCTAGTTGAGTCCATGGGGAAAAATTAACACATTCATTCAAAAGGACCTGAGTTAGGTTGGTACATGGAAAATTCCACCATGTTCCATTTTGACTCTAATTAGTAATAATCAATTTTCTCTCTTGGTGCAATGGTGTGCTTGGGTTAAAGGATTGCTTCTCGTTACACTAACAGCTATAACAGGTATGTTCAGTGCCAGGTCAACTGGCACTGGATCTCTTTTTCCTCTGTTCTCCAAATGGCAGTGCACAAATCCCTTGCACACAGGGACAGACAGACATTCATATGCACATAGCCCAAAATTACTTGAGCCCACCACCCTTCAAGTAGCACTGGTCCATGTGGTTGTATGAGATTATTCTGATGATGTCTGTTGCATGAGACCATTTATGTTCTCCTTTCTGTCTCCTGTGTTGTCCTTTTTCAGAGGTTCCTCACTGCAGATTCTTTTTCTTTGCACATTGTATACCTTGTTTAGACAAGGTATTCAGATTGGATATCTTAGTCAGCTTCCATGGTATTTAGCTCCACAAAACCTTCTGGTAAGACAAACCAAGCTGCTTGCCTTAGTGGTTTAGTTTATCCCTGTCATAAAACTTAAGCCTGGTGTGATGGGTTTTGTGGGGGGTAATGGGACAAGCCAGCTGGGAAGATGTGGAGTGGGAGAGGCATGTCACTGCTGAGAATATTTCATTCACCATTCATGGGGAAGAAAGGTCACTGAGAGTAAGCCATAAAGTGGATTAATTGCCCAGGCAAGATATACAGACACCAGAGGTCGTACATTAAGTATGACACTTTTTATGAAACTCATTTAAAGGGAAGTTCTGTATATCCTAAATTTTATTTTTCTTCTGACACAGGAAAATTCCCTTAGGCTACCAGCATCAGCTGTTCTCTGTTATGCTGCCATCTGTTATGTAAAATGACTAGAATTCCTTTTTTCTCCTTCCCCCATGGCTTTCCTGTTTTTCAGCTTTGGTCAGTTTTGTCTTTTTGGCTTTCTTTTATGATGCAAAATAGCTTTTTACTTGTTAAATAAATAAAATCCTGCCAAAAAGACTTAAATTATTTATCTTTACATATGAAATGCATCAATTCTTTTTACAGTAGTCGTTTGACAAATACCCATTGCTTTGCTTTCTGGTTGTTGACTTAAATCACAATGTGTTCCGAAGTGTATGGGGCATTTATGCTCCATCATGGTATGGTGGTGTACTTCAGATCCAAATCCAGATTCAGACTTTTAAACATTTTTGAAATGCAAATGTTATTGAATTAAGGGTTTTGATTCAGAATTTTCATTCATTTAAGATCCAATACTCAAACTGGTGGGCCAGGAACTAAATATATGTCATATTTATACTGCCAGTCCTTAACAGGGTGCTCCATAGATGGTACTGAAGTCTTTGGTGACTTTTTAGGTTGATACAGACTTTGGAAATATGTGAAACATGCTGTAAAACAGCCTGCACAGTTGTTATCTTATTTTAACTCTTTCCTTAAAATTATAACTGTTCTTTATTTTTTTCTGGTGAGCCTCAGACAATTTTTAGGGCAAACCCTCAGCACATTTTCCTATGCAGACTATACATTCACTGTTTCTCTAAAACTGAAGAAATAATCACTGTACATGTAGAGAATTCAAATTCTGTCTGACCAAAGTGGTTTTACAGAAAAATGACTCTTCTGCAGATTTTCAGATGACTGTAGTAAACCCAGGGTTCAACAGTCTGTGCTGCCCTCAGAAGACAGCAGATGCTGTGATGCAATGTCTATCCCTCTAGCTCCCCTAATCCCTGGGGGTCTATGCAGCTCCCTCTGCTCCCTCAGCTGGTGGAAATGATCCTGGAGTCTGCAAACTCTGCATCACCAATGTCTTTATAAATATTTTTAACTTCATAAACTTAAGGGACAATGGAGCTTTTCTCTATGTTAACCTCAATTTTGAGCTAGATTTCCAGGAAGAAGGAAAATGTGATGGCATGGGAAATTACCATGATCCAGCCACAGGAAATTACTGGTCCTCTGCAGTTATAAAAGGGACAATAAGAGAAAAGGTGTTCACTGCCTGGTGCAAAATACCTCTTCAGTGAACTTTTGTGGAGGAACTGGGAGGGAAGAGGCTGAGATTTCTTCTTGGATCAAGGGGAAGCAGAGAGGGAATGAGAGGATCTGCTTTCATTGGGGACTGTTATGTCTGCTGGCCTCCAGCAGATGAGCTGCTGGAAATAGCACAGAATCCATACCTTTATGCATTCCTAAACCATCCAAACTCTTTTTTTTTTAGTCTTTCAGAAGAAAAGCCAGAAAACTCACACAAAGCCTGTTTCAGTGTGTAGGTGCTAACTTGCCACCTGCTCCTGTATTGTGGCTCCCCAAACTCATCTTTTCCCTGGATAGCTCTTGCTATCAAGATATCCTGCCTAGGAACTGTGACTGTCCTAAGGGCCAGCAGCAATGGGCTTGTGGTCCCTGCTTCCATGAAGGACTAAGAGACAGAGATGATGGGTCTCATACCACTTCTATTCAGATATGTAAATTTTGTCACTTAGGTCTCAGCTCTTCTGAGACTTCTTTAAAGTCATTAGAGGCAAAATAGGAAGGTGGAGGAAGAATTTCTTCTTATCTTTGACAGTTCCCTTTGAATGAGAAGATACCGCCCTCACCATGCTCCTTTGATGCCACAGAAGGCAGAGGGAAGCTAAAAACAACTTTTACGTGTTGAAATTTAAGTGAAGCTGATTCCACCTGGAGTCTGTGCCTGATGTGTACCAGGAGGAGCCTGCGGAGACACAGCAAAGCTGGAAGCTGGCAAGCAGTGAGCTGAGCCTGAGCACAGCAGACTGGGAAGTGTCCATGGAGATGTTGACCAGATCAGTGGCACCACCACAGACAAAACCAAAGGTTCTTAAATTCACTGCCAGATGCCAGACACAAACAGAACCAAATGCACCTCCATAGGGATGTCACTCACTAAGGTCCCCTAGAGTAAAGAAGCAGTGTGTTTTAGAGGTTCCTCTGCTGTAGTATCCAGCATGAAGGTGTGCTCACTGTGTGGGAATTATCCAGACTTCAGTCTTGCGACAACACTGGTAGACTCAAGACATTTTCCTCTTTTGTAAGAAATCACAGTTTCTTGGATCAGTTGGGGAAACTGGCAATAAATAATGGCTTTGACCATTATGCCTTTAAGGCTACTAAATATGGGGGAGATAACATGTATGCAGTTTTTGCTCCGTGCAAGAAGGGGCTACACACAGTATATTTACTGCATTATTTTACAGGAATTCTCTGGTTAGGAAACTGCAGGACAGCTGTGACTAGTAAGTTACCCAAGTCACAGAACAGTGGAGTTTGCTCCATGAGATGTGTCTTTTGGGGGCTTTAAAGGGAGTTTGTAGAGATTTGTATATGAGGAAATTCGACCCAGGACATTGAGATAAACCTGTTACATGGCAGGCACACTGAGCACTGTGGTGAGTTGCTGAAACTCCCCAGTCACGACAGCATAGCATGTTCAGTATCACTAACAGAAACAAGGGATTTATCAGTGGAAAAAAACCAATAACTCATCCTGTCTGCCATTCTAGAATGATATACACTCAGATTTCTTCTTCTTCCACTGACTTGCATCCACCTTCAGGGATGGGACAAGAGCAGCTGTACAAACACCATGCAGCAACCCTAAACCAAGCAAGTGGAAAGATTTATCATTACTCTTCATCTCCAAGGAATTCTTGGACAATGGTGGAAATTACTTTCCATCCCAAAGTATACCATGTCTCTCCTAACAAAAGTATGCCAGGGTATCTTTAGCGTCCCAGCACATTTTACTTCTTTGTTTTGTACCCAGCAAAGGAAGAACTCACCATTGCAAGGCTCACACAAGAAGCAATATTGAGTTTTCAGTTCAATTTTGATAAATTGAGAGAAGTGAGTGTTATGACTGAGAAAGCCTCATTTAATGGGAATACTGAAGTCCACATGCTCTGAATTTTATTTTTTCCTAATCTCTCTGAAAATGCAGAGAATGCAAAAGAGTTTATGTAGAAATCTGGGCAGAACTCCTTTTGCTTATGGCCATTTCTGACTTTCCTGTTGACACATCACTTGATTCCCTTCTCTACAACTAATATTTTTGTCTCTCAAAAGGAAGTGGAAGAGTTGTTTCCATGTGAATATTCTCAGGAAAATAGTCCCAACTTGATGATACCGTAGGCATATTTATCTAATAATGTTCTTCTAGCTGTGTTAAAGAACTATGCTGAGAAGTGCACTACAAAGGAGATGTACATGATCACACAGGTAACACATCTAGCGTTGTACTGGGAAGGATTGCAGTTAATTTAGTTAAAACTCAGACACTGGGCTGGGCTGGCAGGGCTTTTCTGCTTTGTTCAGGGTGCAGGAGTGGCTCCAGAGCCATCAAAGCACAAAGAAAATCAGAAACAAGGTGGCTCTGCTGTATTTTCATGATCCAGACACACTGTGCTAGTGATACCGATAGCCCATGTTACAGAGGTAAAGGGTTTGATTCTTCAGATGGACTTTGGCTCTCTTACACAGGCTCTCCAACATCAGAGCAGAGCAGCTAAAAGTGAAAAGCTATCTAGCTATCTGAGGCTTCAGACATCTTTAATTTTGGACAATGAAGCCTCTATCTCTGCTTGACAGATCCAATATTGCTTCTGGCATGGGTTTAAGCAGCTGTAATGTCAAGGATTTACAAAAATTCAAGCAGCAGAGTATAGCCTAGGGCTTCAGCAAGCACAATTTAAATGGTGTAATTAGGCATTTACTGAGATGTTTCTTGGTGCGAATTGTATTACCTGTTCTTCACACTTCCTTACAGCCTTTGTTAGCAGAGACAAAAGGTACCATCATAAGTCCTATTGAAACATTCAACCTACTTTTAATGCTGGGTTAGTAAATCCACAAATTCCAGCATTTATTAGAAATGCCGTTTTCAGACCTAAACATGGAAACAGGAGCTGTTGATTATGAACCAGGCTCATTGCACCTCACATGTTTTTCAGGAATGGCCTACAGGAATCCAGCCTGGAAGTGCAGAGGAGCAGGGTTGTCCTGGCAGAGTGCACATTGCTTTGCTGAAGATGGATTTCCTCCCTCAGCCTTCACTCCTCTTATCTATCTGGACTTCAGACCCAGGGGCGGACTTTCCCTTGCTCATATCAAGTAGTCCCAATGCAGACCAAAGTCTGTGAGAATTTCTCTAACATACACATATAAAACATTTTCAGAGGAATAACAGGACATTTGGAAATGGGAATTACTTGCTTTTCCTTTTTGAGCTCCCTGCAATGGGGGATGCTTACCAATGTACCAGGAGCCAACAGCTCATGTTGTCCTTTTTTTCCCCTCTCACCCTGACCTTGGTACAGCTCTAATATATCAAGATACAATATTCCTACTATTGTTGAACCTCACTTCCTGAGAGACAAAAATCTGGGTTCTCTCACTCTGGAAGTGTGATTCACAGCAGGAAAAAAACCCTCACAGGAGGTCTACTCTTCCAGAATAATTCCTCTTAATTCTTCTCATTCTTGAGCTCAGGAAATTATATCAGGAAATTATATAATACAAACAAAACATGATTTAAAGGGGAAAGGGTAAACTTAGATTGAACAAATATCTTTCCTGTTAGGATGCTCATGATGAAAACTGCAAATGTCTGTCAAGGGCTGCCCTTCAGCCAGGGCAGTGCTTTCTTTCCTGGCCTGAGTGCTTTTCTCCTAAAAAACAGCTTACCTGCCATCTTACAACAGATGCTAAGTGTGAAGAAAGAAGGAAATAGCTGCAATAGAAATTTAACTTTTAAAACTATTGCTGGTAAATATTCGTACAAAGAACTGGAGATATGATTAAAGTCAACGTAAAGGAAGCCACCTGTGGACCAGAAGCATTTAATTTCTGTCGTCAGGGTACAAATAGTAAATGGCTTTGGCTTCCAGCTGTGATGTTTACCAATACCTGACACTTACGTATATAAAAGTGGATGTTTATTCTAGCACACTGTCTTCATTTTCTTCCAGGCTACTTTCAAGTAAGCCTTTGAGAAGCAGTGTCAGCACCATGAGCCCAAGGGCTGAGAAGCCGTGGCTGGGCACTGCTGGGGGGTGTCCAGAACCCACCCCAGCCCTGGCCAGGATGCCAACATCACTGAGTTTGGAATCCAGCCCCCCTGGAACAGCTCAGGGTGTTTATCACTTCTGACTAACTACCTCAGTTCCCCCCTCTGTGCAGTGAGTGCTGCTCTTTGTATCTGCAGAGTATGTAAATCAAGAATAACTCAGCCTCAGTTATTGTGGCATCTAAAGAAGTTAGAAAGGAAATCTAAGTGGTTTCAATTCTTTCTGTGCAGTTTGTTCAGCTTAAGAAAGGAGGGAAGCATGCAGTGGCAAGTCTGACTGTGAATGTTTTTAGGGAGGATGAATCTGTGGGTGTAACTCTATCATCCAGTGCACCCAGGTTCACAAAACAAGCCTGTGAACCTGAGAAAAAAGGGCATAGAAATAGAGAGACAGAGAGAAAGAGGGAATAGAAGACAGAGGGGAGAGAGTGAAGGGAAGGAAGGAAGGAAGGAGAAAGAATAGAGGAAGGGAGGGAAATTCATACATCTTGTTTGAAAATTATAACTTTTCTCATAGTCCAATTTTCATTACTGAGTCAATATATGAAATTAAAATTGTACTTAAGGAGGGTAATGCAGCAAATATCATAAGGATGGAAATATAATCACAACAATAAACTAAAATGGCTCAAGGCATACCAGCTCTGCATACTAGCACCAAACACCTCTCCATCCCCAAATATCAAGAGACAATATCAAGCCAAATGAATATCTCAGAGAAGTTTTTTTCTCCCTAACTGTTCAAATCCATATCTGACCTCTGCTGGCCAGGTTTCTCCATGATGCATTTACAGAACACCACAAGTTGGCTTCCTAGGAATGGCTGAGGCTGGGAAGTGATGTTTTGCATATGGCTATTTTGATTCTTCTCTCAGCAGCGTTTTTAGGCAGCTGGGAAGTCTGACCACTGTTTCTGACTGTTTCCAAAGCCTGGGCCGGCAGCATTCAGCGGGGTGAGGTGTGTGACTGCTCTTGTGACAGCCCAGCAGCCTGGCCCCGTTTCACTCCTCTGCCTGGGAACTGCCCAGGTCAGGTTTCCCACGGGCAGCACACCTGTACTGCCACCCAGCCACTGGGACAGCTACAGCTCTGCTGGCACAAAAATCCCACCCCCTGCTCACAGAATGCTTTGTGGTCAGGCTGTTATTAAGATTTTCATGCTCATGATCTTGCTGGTTTTATATAAAATGTAATTGACTTTCCTTGCTTGTTTTAAATTTTTAGGAAGTGCAGAGAGAATGTGACTGCATGTGAACATGCTGGACTGGCCCAAAGCTGGGTGAGTTCTCCTCTGCAACTGCAAACCTGCATCTGAAATGCATGTGACAGGTAGGTGATTAATACATCACTGAGAAGCATTCACACACAGGTGTGCTACAGGGACCTGGGGGAGCACAAGCAGACCACAGTGAGATGTGTATTGCAGAGGTACAAGTCTCCACAAACATCCCAACCGCGTGCTCAGCCCTCAACAAGAGCCATGGCCTCGTGTGGAAGTGTCCCCACTCCCAAGTGCTGCAGGGAGCATCCCAGCTCTTCAGAAATAATAACCATTTGATTTCATGTGACCATCTGACAATGACAGATCCATGAACATTAATCACAGGTAGGCTCTAAAAGTAGTTTCAGACACAAACTGTGGTGCTCCTCAGAATTACCAACTCCTGTTTTAATAGCAGAGTTTGTGAGCTCTTGAGCTTTAATATAAAGTGTATTGTGCACAGGACCTGGGAGCTTTAAGTGTGAACTTAAATGTCCTTTCTTGTTTCGTGCATTAATATGTTGATTTTACACTGTAATCCTCGGCTAGCCACAAAACTCTGTAGACTTCTAGATGCTTGTCCCCTGTTAATGAACCCACAAGACTGATTTCTTGGTGTTATGACATCAATGTGACCTCATATTTACATGGAAAAATCAGTGGCTGAAAGTACTGGCGCAAGTCAAATCCTGAAATCCTTTCCCAACCAGAAACCTCATCAAAATCAGTAGGGCCAAAGATGTAAGAATTGCTCATGTAAAAATATCAGGGCTGTTCTTTCAATCTACGTATCTAAAAAATACCCGTTAAAATGCGTCAGATCAGTTTGCTTTGTGTCTTTTCTGGCCAACTTGAAAAATGCCTTGATGATTGCACAATCGCAGTCCTTCAAAGAATAGCTCTGATTTGACTTTAAAAAAGCTTCATAATGCTGGCTTTGCCACACAGACTACACTTGCCTTTGGGATGAATAGGGTACGTTCTGCCTATCGAGCTGAAATCCATGCAGCAGTGCTCAGATTTTAATGAACAGAAAATCTTTGTTGGAAACACAGGTTAGACTTGATTTATTTTTTTCTTAAGAAGAGAAAATATTGTCAGTAGCAGTGGGAAGGAGTCAACATGTGTTCACTGGTTACAGCAGTTATAAGCTCTTGTATATAAAAAGGATTAGAACAGCATGGTTTTTACATTTTCTGGGGTGGAAAATTTAGTTACAGATTCATACTGATGAACAAAAGCCATGAGCCCTCCCCACTCCTATTGATATTAAGGGGAATTTTGTCATTAGTTTTCTAAGGAACAACTTTAGGTTATTTTCTTTATTCCATGCACAAGAATGATAACTGAGCAGCACAGGGACTTAACTTCATAACATGCTTGTGGGACATTATAACACAGACAGTGCAGAAAACCTGATTTTAAAGATATGTCTTAGTGTAAACACTGCTGTAGAACCAGGGAATGAGCCTATTGTGTAGACAGCAGGCAGCCATGGAAATCAAGGACTGCAGACTGAATTTAAGTGAGTTCCTACTGTAAAGCAGAAGAGGGTAAAGTGATGCATGGATGTATGAACAAGGAAGTAGCGAGTAGGAATGGGGAGCTGATCTTATCTCTCCCCACTGCTCTGGTAAGACGAATACTGGCAAAATGCATAAAATTCTGGTGCCTTGTATTTTAATTGTAAAAGCTGGAGACAGGTCAGAGAGAGGATGAGAGAAAAATGTCTTTCTCTAGTGAAAGCCTTGAAGGGATCTCTCTGCCTACCTTATCAAAAAGATGGAGACATGACTTGATTAAAGCATACAAGTACCACCACAACAAGATAATACCATATGCAAAAGATCTTCTTCATCTAGTGGAGAGAGCATAGCAGGAATCAACGGCTGGAAGCTGAAGCCAAACAAATTCATACAAAGAAACTTAAGCATGCATTATTAATAGTAAAAGCAATTAATCCTGGGAACTACTTACCAAAAGCAGGGCTGGATTCTCTGTCTCTTGATGTTTTCAGATCAAGATTGGATGTTTTCCTAGTAGAGCTGCCCCAGGCAAACTCATATGAAAGGGAAGCAAGGTGAGACATAATAGGCTGTGATATACCATCAGACTGGTTGAGTAGATGATCCTGTTCTTACTGCTCACTGGCTCTATCTCTGCTAGTAAACTAAAGTGTCAGGACCCAGGCCCAGACTCCAGAACATGATCACCTATGCTATTAAATTGTTAGGACAGTCCTTCACATGTTGTTGACCAGGGTCAACTGGCACTCTCCGAGACACACTTAGCACAGTTTGGGAACAAGACTAGTCCAAGGTTACAGGAAATTTGGACATGGGCACCATATTTTGGAGAGGAAAGGAATACAGTAGTGGTACATGCTGACCAGACCACCCTTTGGCAAAATCATTTTTGGCTGTATTACTTGCAAGGATTTGATTGGGCTACAGAAGCTCAAGGTTTGACACCAACCAAGAGAAATGTCTGTGAATCAAATATTCCAGAGCCGCCTCCGAGTAGGTGGAATGATGTTGACACACTCACAGCTTTGAAGAGCTCTAAAAGGGAAAAAGGAAGAATGTTTTGACATATTTTGAATATTCAGAAAGGCTAATTGTTACCTGAAGTAACTGACATTCCATAGGAGTAGTGTGTTCCTGCCTGTCATGTCCATACTAGATGGAGACATTGAAGCAGTGCTTCCCACACAGCCCTGGCAATTAGGCAACATGGAGCCTGATGACTGGGATCTTTTAAATGTCAACACAGCTTCCTATTCCAGTGCTCACCTGGCACTCATTAGCAGCATTGAGTTAATGTGTGTGTTGCTGCTGGTGATGATGTGCAGGGACACAAGTGCTACCACTCGATGTCTGCTGTAATAGGAGAACAAGGAGTGCAAGTTCAAGATTTAGTATCTCATCTCAGGTATCCCACAAGGATGCTCTTTGCTGTTTCTGAGTGCTAGAAGCATTTCTTGCCTCCTGAATATTAAACAGACACTAACCCTCAGGGTTTTTATAGAAGAAAAAAAATCCCATATACTCTGGCTAAAGCTTTAGCAGGCTCTAAACAATTTTTACAGTGAAATTGCATCTACAATTAATTTTTTTCCAGCACTGTTGAACCTGTAAATATTGTATGGGCCATAAAGACAATTGGGCAGCAACTGGGCTGGGCTGCCACTGTGCACATCAGAGGCCCCTAATGCATTATTTTGTCTATTGGGAGACATGGGACAAAGGACTGGAACTAGAGCAAAGCCTCTACATAAAGACTTCCAGATTTCATCCCTGTTTATAAATCAACCAACACAGAAGCCCCAAGAGAAAACAAAATAGTACTACCACTTCTTTCTAGTGTAAGAAATGAAGGCAGAAAGACCAGGTCTTTTGGTCCATGAAATGTACAAAGAGAACTGGATGGCAGGTCTCCACTGCAGGCCTTTGTGCAGAGACACCACGTGGCTTTATGATCCTGGATGCCTCCAAACCAGATGTCTTACTCCATGCTGAGTGCTGAAGTGCCATGTCTAACTTATCAAACAGTACCTGCATGAGGGACTTTAGCATTAGTTCCCATATCTCCCCAAATCAGCCTTTTGCTTGGTGTGTGTCAAAAACTCTCACCCAAGAAAACAGAGCAATTCTGAGACTCTCCAGAAGAGCTCCACAGCTGCAGCAAGGGAATGCAAAAAGCATTTTGAAAATGAAAAGAGAACTTCTCAGTTCTCTTCTGCAAGCCTGAAGATCCTATGCTGACAACAAGGTCATATATCTCAGATCAAGGTTTATTATTTTTGTGAAACTCAGATCACTCAACACCTGGAGGCAATTTCCTAAGCATCTGCACTTTTACAATGTGAAGCCAAGGTGGGATGAAAGGGCAAAACTCAGTCAACTCTCAGAAAATCTGGCACTCCTGGGCTTTGAAAGCTTGCCTTAGCTGAGTAAAGTTGCCATTTGCAGTATATCCATGAAAAGCTTCTGGATTAAGTGAAGCAACACTGTGGTTGTGATTTTCACTTCATTATATGGAACACATTTATTTTAGAAAATTTTATCCATTCAAATTCAATTTCATTCAAAATTTCATGCTGGCCTTAAAGTATTATGTTGTCATAAAAGGTGGATATAACACTGACAAGCGGTGCTCT
Source organism: Rhabdornis inornatus (assembly GCA_013397075.1). Taxonomy (NCBI): domain Eukaryota; kingdom Metazoa; phylum Chordata; class Aves; order Passeriformes; family Rhabdornithidae; genus Rhabdornis; species Rhabdornis inornatus. Next base: position 176,202 of record VWZS01008556.1, read on the forward strand.
GAAGAGATGATACAAATACACAGCTGAGGTGTGGGGAGGACCATGGTTTGGGTATCACTCATCCCAGGCCAGCTTGTGCTCCTGCAGTCACAGCTCAGGCACGGTTCAGGAGCTGAACCACTGCCAACAGGCTTTTATAATGGGGCCACTCTGTTTTGGGGAGAAGGTTGCTTACCTGTGTGGCCATGAGGAATGCCACAACTCTAGGCCATGGGGCAGAAAGAGTCCTAGAACTACTTTCTTATTCACAGTGGTGCCATCTTAGGATTTATCTTGCCAGGACATGAGAGGAAAGGAGCAAATGAAGCTCTCTGAAGCAATTCAGACATCAGGACTTAGCAGAAAAAAGTTATTATTAAATTTATTAAACTTACATTCAGTTTAGGTGTCTACATCTAAGTGTCAACACGTGAGGTAAATGAGAAGTTGTTTTTATCATCTGAGACCTTCTTGGTGCTCTCTCTGGCTTCTAGACAACTGTGCAAACATCTTTGGGACTGTGCTGTGTCAATTCCCACTGCACCACATGAGTCTTGTGCATCCCAGGACACATGTCTGGCCAACAGAGCTGAGCCCACAGCCCCTTTTAATACTGAGCTGAAACCTACCCCAAACTTCTAAAGGATTAATTTTTAAATTGGTAATAAATGGCATATTTTAAAAATACAGACAAAATAATATATTGGTCTTTTATTTAAGATAATTATAAAGATTGAAATGCTACTTTTAGTTGTTTTATTCAAAGCATAGAAGGGTATCACAGATATCAAGGACTTCCAGTGTGTATTTCCATACTTTGTATTACTCTTCATTCTGCAATTCTAGTACTGAAGTTTTGCCTGTGTGAGATGGCCTTGTGTTTTCAGAGAAGGTCATGGGTGGATCATGTCTCTGGATGCAGCACTGGTCTCTAGTGCTTTTTAATATTTTTATAGAGCATAGAAAGCAAATGTGGGGATAAATTCCCAGAACATATCTACGCTGCTACTGCCCCCTCTATGACAGTGACAGTGAGTTTCTCAGCCTGAGGCTCTGCAATGTGAGAACTTCCAACAGAACAAACAAAGCGACAATTGAGAGAGAGTGGTTTGGCAAATAAATGAGTATGGGCACACTCAGAGTTGCCAAACTGAGCCTGAACACATGCCTGGCATCTGTCAGGACATGTTCATGTCCATGTTCATGTCCAGCCTCGTGATGGACATGTTGTCAGGCAGAAATCTCCACTCTGCTGTTGATGTCTGCTGTGTCATAGGATCAGAGTATCTCAGGTTGGAAGGCACCCATAGCTGGGTTATAGAATGTCTTGAGGTAATGAGAGATCCTGGGATCATCCCTCACCTCATTGTTGTCATCCCATTTTTTGGGTTTTGTCTTCTTACTTCTGCAACACTTCCAGCATGTGCTGCTAAGCTGGGTCCAATTTTTAACCAGATGTCCTTGGAAACTGGAGCAACCCTGGCTCAATCATACATTCAGAAACTCGGGACACTGACTGACTCTGTGCACCTTGGATTAGGCAGTGTTTCACCAGTCACAGCAGCAAGCTCTAATAAAGTGTTTTAAATGAACAGAACTTTATTAGAGGGAAGAGAGGGAAGGAAACAGAAGGAAGCAACATTAATGAAAATCTGAATTAACACCCAGCCAGCCCCAGGCTTGCCCCTCAGCAGAGGTAAAAGGAATTAGCCTGGATTCATCTTTCTGCCTGCAGCTGTGATAGTGCCAAAGGGACGGCACTGCCCTCCTGCCTGGTCCCATTCACCTTGAAACCTGCCTGTGCTCAGAGTGTTTCAGTGGGGTGACTCCCCAGGCCATCTCCAGGGCTCTGAGTATCTCATGGACAATGTTCCCAGCCCTGCTGCTGGTGTCCCCATGGAATCATCACACCTGGCAGGTGCTTCCAGTTGCCCCAGAGTGGTGGCCAGTAGTCTCCAAGTCACAGGTTTTGCCACGGGGTGCTGTGGCTCATGCAGTACCAGCTCTTACTTACAGCCAGGGACCTGCTCCCCTCTGCAGGTCACCTCCCACCTCTTAGGTCACCTCTGGGCCACCCACCCACAGCTCCCCTGAGAAGCTGGGGATGACTCTTCTCCAGGCTCCCCAATGGGGCCAGTGAACTCTGCACCTTTTAAGACACCCAGGATCATGTTTACAAACCTTCTGGGTGTAGCAGTTGTCTCCTATGTGTTTTCACTGTACAAAGACCAAAAAATGTGAAGTTTCTAGCTATTACTATTTCAAGGGACAGTGATGGTTTCCATGATACAATAATATATCTGTGAGGGGATTGTAACTTTACGTAATGGCCAGAGGTGATGGGAGTGCAAGGAGGGATGATATCCCTCGGCGCCCTAATGCCCAAGAAGAGGGATGTGTGCTCAGGTACAGGAGGAAAAATGACACAAAAAGGAGGTAAGGAAAGAAAACACACGGAACAACAAGGGGGAAAGAAGGGTGGGCAGAGCACATGATATGAAACTAGTCAAAAGAGCAGGATCAGGTAGAGAAACAGCCCATCTGAGACATGGTGCAGCCATTTCCTACTCATAATGTTGCATTTTCCCTGAGGATAACCCAGTGCTTTTCCTTCTTCCCATACAAATCTTCACTACTAGCACACTCTGTGACCCTGGGGCTGAAGGCCAGGACACCTCATGCCTGGACAGCCACACTGGCCCCAGTGCTAGTGACATCCAAAAGAGTCGGGAAATACTCAGCATGTTTAGCACTGATATTAGCCTTGAAGGTTCTTATATCAAGAACGAAATGCATTTGGTTCAGGTTTGCTGAGTGCTATTACAATCCATATTTGTGTTTCTCCAAAACCTTCCTACCAGCTCCCAGGATATATTCTCCCTCTTATTATGTGTTACAGAAAGTCCCTTCGTGTTGTCTCCCCTCCCTGCACACACAGAGGAGCACGGGGTTAACTGAGTTCTTCACAGCACTCAGATTTTTGAGAAATGGGCCATGGGCATTGTTTGTTTCAGCGTGCTCCCTCCATCCCTCCTTCCCTCCATCCCTCCATCCCTCCCTCCCTCTGTCCCTCCGGTGCGGAGGAGCGGAGCCGGAGCGCTCCGTGGGAGGAAGGTGTGTGTGGCACGGTGCAAAGTTCAGGTACGAAGCTCAGGCTGCTCTGAGTCCCTCGGCTGCAGCTGGGCTGTGGGCAGCGCTGCTGGCCCGGCACAGCACAGGGAGCGGAGACACGCTGCTCTGCGTTTGATGAGGGCGTGTGAGAGATGCTGGGACTGGCAGAGTGAGCATCCCTCTCGCAGTGCCCCCGAGCCAGGCTGCCTCCCTCCCGAGGAGCTGACTCATGGATATACACTAACCGAGGGAAACGTGAAATATTTGACATTCCTCGCTCCCTCTCACAGCAAAAAAACCCCACAGTAATCAAGGGAAATGTGAAATATTTGGCATTCCTCGCACCCTGCCACAGCAAGAAGTGCGCTGGGTTTCCTGCCCTGCAGGCACCTCGCTCCCGAATGTCCGCACTCCTCGGAGCACGGAACCGGCCCCTGGTGTTCCACAGGAGCAGGGAAACACCCGAGCCTGCCAGGGACAGTGCGGGATGAGACGAGAAGAGCAGAGAGCCCCCGGGGCTGGGCGAGGCCATCCCTGCCCCGGGGACGGGCATCAGGATGGAGTGACAGTGCCAAGTTTGTCGCAGCCAGAAGCGAAGAGTTGCGAGATGAAATGGAGATTTTCCATGTGGAAGAGTCCTGATTCACACTGAAAAAAAAAATCAGTCTGCTGCCACATGCCTAGCTTGGCCCTGCTACACTTTGTATGCGAGTTTTGAGCAGCCCTCCCCGTGGCTGGGGCAGGCATCAACCATTTTGTGCTTAAGTACAAATTAAAGGATGTCTTATCTTTGTTTTCCCATCGTCTGTCCTCTCTGTGCCTCATACAGCTGATCTTTATACATCCTTACTTGACAGGAAAGGCCAAAACACCCAAGAATTAACTTGTATTGCAGCGAAGACAATGTTTTTAAAAACTCCAAACAACAAAACAGCAAACCCCCCACCCTGCTTCTGTTCCCCCCTCCCTCAGTTGGAGGGAGCAATGTCGATCTGGCAGTTTGGGCTCCTGTTTCAATGGAGTGTCTTAATGAAAGAAATCTTCCTGAAATCTGCTTCTCCATCACCAGAAAAGCCACCCTGGATAAATCTCACCTCTCTCCCTTCTGTAAATGGCTGTGATGATCTCACTCACCCACACGGGATCTGCCTGGCTTAAGGTTAGCAACAATGTAGAGAAATAAAATTAGCATTTTCACAATTTCTTTCTCAGATTCTCATTTCCTGATTTCTCTTTCTTACCTATATAGGAGGAAAGAAAGTGAAAGCCTTTCTGCCTGTGAGACAATTAATTCTTCTTTTTAATTATGAGAGTGTTTTGCCATAAATGTGGTTTAACTTCTACCCAGGTTGTCTTCTGCTTCTCCCACTACTTCTCAAAACCTTTAAAATATAGAATGTGTTATTGCTTCATGGGCTCATTGACTCCCACATTGAGCTGGTGTATGCTTCCATGGGAATACCTATTAAGTCAAGCTTTTTAAAAATTAAAGGGGCTTTAAGCAATCCTTCTCCTTGCCAGTCCTGATTGCATTGCTGAGGACAGACAGGGCTGAGGATGCCCCTCTGCCCCCTTCCCATGGGGTCTAGGTGGTTTGAATCCCTGCCTCTCTCAGCAAGGCTGCTTTTTTGGAACAATTTCTTCATTTATCACCCCTGCCACAGCTGTTTCCATTGTTGAAACATGAAAGAAAATCACCCCACAAGTATCCCAGCAACTAGAAAGGGTTAAATGTTTCCCACAGAAACCTTCTCTATCTGAAAATGTTAATATGATCCAAAATTATTTTTTAGACTATGTGTATCTGCTTTGGAGGGGGGAAAAAGGAAGTGATTTTTTGCTTACCACAGGAGAAAATTATTGCACAGAGGTAACTAAGAGATCTTTGCCTAGACCTTTGCCTGGACCAGAATTCAAATGTCCTCTCTACCAATAGGTGGACATGAAAACAGGGACTCGACTTTTCCTCTACAATCTATATCTGAGTATGAAAACAACATTTCCTGTTTAGGCAGAGAGTGGATAAAACAGTTAGAGGAGAAATTTTGCCTTAGGTTGAACCAAGAAGCAGAAGTTTGGGGTTTCTGGAGATGAGAAGTACTTTTGTTAGCATCTAAGATATTTTTGATCTAAACCAACATGTCTCTTGGGGGAGATAGAACTTAAAGTTTCAAAGCCTTTTTTTGGTAAATTTAGGGTAATTTTAAAATTCAAGATGGGTTTCTGCAGTGGAAAGTAAAATATTTCGTTTAGCAAAACTAGGAAGGGATACCAAAGTAATATTTTCAAAAAATATGCATCCATTTTGAGGGTCACTATTTTTGGCCAAATTTAACCCAGCTTTATAAGTAGATTTAGTCTTTCTAAAGGTGTTCTGATGTTGATGGGGGTTTTTGTTTGTTTTGCGGTTTGGGGTTTTTTTTGTTTGCTTTTTTTTTCCTCCAGGAAAAAACATACTATTTGTAAAACTAAATTTAGAAAGCTTCCTTGTCCTCTCACCACATCTGGAATAAGGATTGTGACCGTTTGGTTATGCTGAAGTAGGTGAGAGGCTTCTCCCTCACTCCTATTATTTTTTCATCTCTAAAAATAGTGGTTTCCTCCTGTGGTGAAACAAGTAATCAGTTTTGTAGTTGGATTTCTTGCCAGGCCTGTCTCCCAGGGGGATGAACTCCACTGCAAACCTTTCTCATTTAATGCCTGGCCAAGGCATAGGAGCAGTTTTGAACAGGAAGACTGTCAGCAAACCCCCGTGCACTTTCCAATCCTCTGGCATCTCACCAGGCTGCCGACAGAGAAAGAGGTGGCAGAGGAATTATCTGAGGCAGTGGTGCAGTCTCCTGGCAACTAATTCCTGAGGGAAGCAAGAAAAAATTGTCCTCCAGGTTTGAGGCTCTAACTGCCCAAGGAAGAGAACGAAACACTAATGCATTATTTTGGGTGAGCTACCTGTAGGTAAAAACACGTTTAATTTCTTGAGCTGGCTATCAGTTACACTATTGTGAGTAATATCAGCAGGATTAGGGCGATTTTGCCACTCCTGCAGAGTCAGAGGACGGCAAACTGAAATCGCTGCCTTGATCTGCTCTGCCTGTTTGCTCTTGTTAAAAGGCTAGGGACTGGTTTTCAAGTGGGACAGGTTTTTGAGGTCTCATTGTCAACAGCTGTAAGTGCTTTCAGCACAGCTCACACCCAAAGGCAGGTCAGTGAGCATTATGCTTTCTTCCCTTGGAAATGTACTGAGTGACGCCAGAGATGCAATTTTATGTAACGCAGTGGTGCGCTACGGCGTTCTGCAGCAATTTAGGGCCCTTGTGATCCAGAACAGCATGAAGAGGCAAGGCTACTTTAATAAATGCTCACTTCTGCCTCTACATTATCATCAAAACAAAAATGACCTCAACTTCGGGCATGCTGATTTTCAATGGCAGCGTGGTGCACTGATGCACATGGGAGCTCCAGTTTCACAGCCAAAGCATGTGCCACAAATTAGTACAAATTAATAAAGTAATAAGGAAGTTTTGGTTTCCCCTATATGTGTAGGACCAAGGTGCTGCCATGCATATGATTGTATCCATAGATTTTACGACAGTTTCCTTCCGTGGGCAGAAACTTTAGAGCCCCCCAGATTAATATGATTAAACCAAAGTAAATGCCAAGGGAATAAGAGCTGCAATATAAACTGCCTAAACTCTGACTCCTCAGTGGATACCTTACTTTTATAAGAACCACCAAGTCAGAGTACGGCCCTGAGTGCCCAGTCATTGTCTCCAGGCTGTCGTGGGGAAAGCAAAGGCTCATCTTACCACCTGCTAATTCTCAAAAGTGCATAGTGAAATACAACATCTGAAAGGGCAGGACCGAGCTTTACATCACTTTTTAATTCAATGGCTCGTTCATTCAAATAAGATTTACAAAGACATTATGCAATTTTGCAGCACACAGTCATCAGGGTTGTGTAATGAATATCTAACCTGCAGCCTGCAAGCCTTAATTGGATGTAGATCATCTCATGACCATGGTCGGGAAGCAAACAGGGGCCATGCACCAACTGAGCTTGTAAAAATGTGTTGAAGTCTCTGACTCAGTTGTTGTCTTATATAAAAGAGAAATGCTGGAGAATTGTGAAACCTCATGAGTTATGCAAGGAGGGAGTTTAATTGCTATTATTGAATTTGTACATTTTTTGCGCTGCTAGTAGCTTTTAATTACTCATTACGTTTTGAGCACTTGACAATTAGAAACAAGAACTGCAGGTAAATTTGTCCTTGATATTTTCTTTAGGATAATGGAAAGTTAAACCTATCCACACAGCTTATTTTACAGAGATATTTAATTCATACATGATATAATGAAAAAGAAAAGCTGATAAAAATCTTTTTCACTTGTTTCTCCCCAAGAACTTGTCAAAGAGATTAAACATTTCTCATTAACAGTGTTTTAACTTTTACTAGAAAGGCTTTCACACCTTGAGAGTCTCCAAAAGCATTTATTTATATTACCAAAAAGCATTTCTGGAAGTTATAACACACACACACATCTATTTTCTGGCCTGCAGTTTACTGGGAATATTGACATAGTTTCTTGCAAATGAAAGGTGTAAAAAAGGTAAAAATACAATATTTATTGCTACATGTATGAAAATCTAATTATAAAAACTTGTCATAATTAATTGGAAGAAAAAACTATTTCTCATTTAAAAACTGCAAATGTATCATCAGGAAGGAAAAACAGAAACTTAAGTATGCCTCATTATCTTCCAAAGTTTTTGAGTGCTAATGGAGTGAAAGACAGAATGCTTTGATTTTTTTTTTTAAATGGACATCTGCAACCATTCTTATAGAAAAATCAGAAGAAAACAAGCAAAAATGCATTTGATAATGATTCATCCTTGCACTTGTAAACATGGCATAAGCACTCAACACAAGGAAATGGACGTCAGTTCTGCAGAAAGAAACATAATGTACACTAGGCCAAAAAAGATAGGATTATTTCAAATAATGCTGACCTCGGTCTCCCTTGTCCCTTAACATAGTTCCCATGCCCATGGCAGTGACAGTCACTGGACTTAACTGAATTCTCAGTTACATTTCTGTTGCCAATACTGGGTTTAATGTACTTACGTGGTTTATTAGGCAGTTAATGACTTGTGTGCATTCAGGTGTCTGTGATTATCAATATCAGTATTGCTCAATACTTGGGATTGAATCTCCATTGATTTTATTAACCAGCAAGAAGTACAGAGCCTAAATTGTGGTAACAGGGGGGGAAAAAGTATCACATTGGTGTTCCTGTATTTTTACAGTTATAACTTTCCACTTAGTCTGTGCTCTGCACATCCTCAGGGTTGCAGCAATTCATCCTGGTGGCTGATCTCAGTTTAGTAATTTAATTTCTTTGTTTCTCATGTAGCAGAGTGATGGCACATATAAACAAAGCATGTCAATTTGATTTGAGTATTTTGACTTCTTCTCTGACATCTTTACAGCATAAGCACAACAATAATAAATCTCTGCCATTATTTATTTTTTGCTCTCAAAATCCCTGGCCAAGCTCAGGAGATGAATGTAACTTATTTCTGCACAAAGGTGATGATTAGATTTTTGCCCTAAAGGTTCAAGGTGGCTATAAAAATAATTGAGTCACTACCCATGGAGGTATTTAAAAGAAACACATGCAGATGTAGCGCTCAGGGACACGGCTTAGTAGGTGACACACACCTTAGTAGGTGCTTAGCAGTGATGGTTAATGGGTGGACTCTGTGATCTTAGAGGTCTTCTCCACCTCTCAAATCTCAAAGGATTCTATGATTCTGCGAATTAGCATAATTTCAAGGTTTATTCCCACAGCCAGGTTTTCCTGGTAGCCAGAAGGAAATGGCAGGATGTGGAGAGTGTTTTGGGGCTGGATGTGCCCAGGTGCTGCCCAGGACAGCTCAGTGATCCACGTACATCCCAACAGGTACTGGTGCCTGTGCTGGGACCTGTGCCCTGCACTCCTGGAGTTTGCTGGTGCCAACACACCCAACAAAGTCAGACTTCCAGCTCCAGCCACCTACCCGGGGTAGTTACAAAACAGCCCCAAATTACATGAAGCTCACTCAGCCCACCTCTGGATGTTTATTTAGCCTTGCCACTCTCAGGCAAACTTTTCAGCTGGCTGGTGAAGAATTTGATACTAAACCAAAGCTGGAGCCAAAACCCCAAAGGCTGAGAAGCAGTGAGAGGCAGTGGCAGAGAGCTGTGGATCCCGGCAGCCTGCAGTGCCCCTGGCTCGCCTGCCCCTGTTTTGGGTTACACAGTGTGGCTGACTCAGCCAGGGAGAGGGAGCCCCGGGAGGGGGAAATAAATGTGTTTGGAGGAGGAAATTGAATGAAGAAGAGTATTTTCTGTAGGGGAGTAGAGTGGTATGTAGGACTGCTCGGTGGAAATCCAACATAAACCTTGCACGAGCCTGACTGCTATGATCCCCACGACTGTCTTCTCATTCCTTAAGTAATTGAGGCTCCAGCTCAGCAAAGCATTAAAGCTCAGGCTTCATTTTATGTTGTCAGTAAGTGCTCTGCTGAACAAGGGCTTAAAGTATCAAGCTCCTTGCATGCGATTTATCCCACCTAATTTTAGACATTTGCCGTACAGATATCTATACCAGAGCTAGTGATCCCAGGCTCTCCCCATTGTGAATGAGGACAAATAAACATCTCTGGGGTGCTGTTCATTAGACCTACTCTACCCTAGAACAAGAAATAGCACTCATAAAAGTATTTGCAATCAGTGCTCAAAATAGCTAAATCAGATGTAAACATCCACAATCTGTGTACCTACATTCATGCACCTGAACCACAACAGCCTCTGATGACAGATGAGTAGGAACAAACCCATACCAATTGGGAGAAATCAGGAAAATGCAAACTGAATTTAACAGAGAACGGAAACTGAAAATTATTTTCTCCCTGAGAAAGTTGCAGTTGGAATTGTTTTTAAGACAAACAGAGGAAGAACAGAATAGGCCATTGTTACTCCCTTGTTTAAGGCATGATTTCTTTCATACTTGCATTGTTTGAGATTGCTTCCCTACCTCCGTTACTGGGGGTTCCTGCTCACCCACTCAACTTTTAGAAAGCTGTAGTTAGGTGAGGTCAATCTCCTCTTGTGTCAGACAGATATTTTTGGAGGAGGAATCTCAAATATTTAAGATATTTCTGCAAAGTTATTTGATTTAGAACTCGTGTTTCTCTGAATATTGAAAACCACAGCTTTCCCTGCGTAGGCAACTGCGATGTAAACTTCTGGGAATCACTGCAAACATGGGAATGCCTGGAATCCCTCTGGGAAATAACTGCAAAACCTTTAATCCCTGTTATCTCTGAGAGCACATATTTTTGTTTGCTTGATTAGCAGTGGGAGAGGATGAGTGATTGGTGTGCTGGGCAGTAAAGCTGTGTGCTGTTCCTCTGCCTCTGCTGCTGGTTCCTGGGCAAACACCCCTGAGCAGAGAGCAGCAGCAGTGCTTGGTGTGAAGTGGTGGGAGGCAGGGAATGTGTGGCAAACACAGAAACAGCAGCAACAACTGCAGCTGTTGAAAGTACAACACAGTGACCAGTACTGTTAGACTTAGTTGGTGCTTAATCACAGAATCACAGAATCACAGAATCACAGCATGGCTTGGGTTGGAGTTCCACCCCTCTGCCACTTTCCACTAGAGCAAGATGCTCAACACTCCCTCCAACCTGGTCTTGAACACTTCCAGGGATGGGGCATCCACAGCTTCTCTGGGCACCCTTTTCCAGTGTCTCACCACCCCCACAGTAAATAATTTTTTCCTAATATCTAATTAGGAAGAATGTCTAATTAATGTGGTCTGACTCCTATGACAGTAGTTTGGGATGCCCATTTAAGCACTGAATTGAGGCAGTAAGTTAGGAGTAAAGTTGCTTGACATTTCCTTCTGCGAACAGTGGAGACAGGCAGCTCCAGAAAATAATTCATCCTATCCTGAGGAAAAAAATTAAAATTTGTGGACTGAATCTCTCTCTGAATACAACAGTCTCTCTTTCTAATGGCAGGAAAGTCATGAGATACTTAACAGTGGTGGATAGTTCACTTCCTAAACATTGCTAATGCCAACACTGCTAATACAGAATCTTACCACTGGAAAATTCTTTTTTTCTGCACTTTGACATCTACTAAAATGAGGACCATGCTGAGACTGCTGCTTCCGTGCGCTCTCGCAGGGCAGCTGAGAACAGAACTCTGGGCTCTCTGAAGCCCACAGAGGGAAAGTTCATGTACAGGACTACAAAGCATCTTTCTATTTTGGAATCTAGAACTTTCTGACTCTAATGTGAAAGCTTCTACCATAAGCCAGGGAGCTATGTGGGGACCAGGTCTAGTAGAGTGTATTTCACTTGGGGACAGATTCTGTCTGGGTGTTTTGTGGGACCCAAAGAAGAGGAAATGATTCACTGACAAAGGGGGGGAACATATGCCTTGACTCACAGTTTCCTGCTCTAACCACTAGGCAATTCCTCTAGCAATTCCTTAGTGCATCAAAAGGATGGATTAGTTTCTTAATTCCTTAAACATCATGAAATGGTTTTCCAGTATTACACATCCAGGCTTACCATATTGCCAGTTGGAGGAAGTTCTGTAGGCTACATTCTGTAAGTTTGTAGAAAATGTGCCAAACTAAGTGTATTTGCCTGTCCAAATGCTAATTGCTGAGGGAACCAAAGTGCCAGGTCTGTTGTACTGCATTCCTCATATGTGGAGGGCTGGGTTGATTTACCCTTATCTCACTTAGTTCATGGAATTCCAAACATAACAGAAGATACCTTTTGTGCCTAATTCGGTAAGATTCTGGATGATGGTTAAGAAGCACAAAAGGATTATGTCCACATAAAAGCAAATTTTAGACATTACTGTTCAATTAAATCATTCTGGGGTTTCACTTTCTTTCCAGTAAATAGAATTTCTTTGTATCCATGACCACTGTAAATGGTTTCTAGATCATACAAGGATGATCAAAACAGTGATTTATCAGGCATGGGTGCAAAAAGCTTATACTTACACTCAAGCTGTCAGCTGTACTTGAGAATCTTAAACAAAACTCCACTGCTATCAGATTGTCTCATATATGCCGTTTCTTCTACAATTATTTCTACTAAAGAGAAAACACATTATTTTCAAAACTGGTACGCTTAGGCTGACAAATCCACAGGCTCCCCTTGAAGGAACGCTCAGATTCACAGCCCAGGCAGTATTTCCCCTTGCAGGCTGGTTTTAGTTTTAGGACTGTGCCATCTGCTGTTGGAATTGCAGATTTCCCTGGGTCGGCACAGTCTGCAGTAGTCAGCTCTGACGGCCTGGCCACACATGACTGTGATTTATCCCAGATGAGGGACACGTTGTAGAGTGACTGCCACCCCTGTCAGAGGCTTCAACCTTCCTGGGATCATTTATTTCACTGCTTTGAAGGGCTCTGCTTTGGCATGGACATGTAAGGGCTCCCATTTTTCCCTCCTGCTCAGAAGTATCAAAGGTGGTATGACACACATGGGATGCAGAGTCATATTCTACAATATTAAATTTTAGCAGAAAATAGAACCTCCTGCTCTTCAGTTCCATGAACAGAGAAGGTGCACAGAAAACTAAGGAATGGGCAATTTCACCTTCCCAGTCTTGTACTTTAGTTCCCATTCTTTGTATGCTTGAGGGATCACTATCAGAGCTATTAAAAACTAGACTGAACAATAGAGATATTATTCTACTGCTGAAACTGGATTGCACTCTTAACCACAAGCATCTCCTATCTGCCAACATGAAAGCAATACCACTTCGGGAAAACTGAAAATGACTGTGCACTGGGTACTCAGATTCCTCACAAGGGTAACCCACATCCTCTGCAGAAGCATTTCTGAGCTCAAAGGTCTACCACGAAAGACTGCCAGGGAAATATTCTCGAATGTATTTTCAATTTTAGTATTTCAACACGGGGCATCTTCCTGGCAGTCACTGCAGAACAGGCATGCTGTGCTCCATGCCTGTCTGTGGCAGCTCAAAATATGAGGCAGTTGGTATATGGATGAGCTCTCTAAAGGTACAGTGCCATATATTGAGAGACACAACTGACCTGGAACTTCTTAATCCCACTCCTGCTTCCTGCTATAACTACATCTGACTGCCTCACATCACCAACATGCCTACCTACTGACACAACTAGAAAAGGAAATGTCTTACATTTTAAACACAGAATTATGTGAGCAGCTAATTAATAGGGTATTGTTACTGAGAGCTGTAGGACCTGGCACCTTTGGCACCTGTCTAATGAGGGGGATTTATATGCCTAGGGATCAAACTGAGAATCATCAGTACACCACACAATAAGCTCATTAGAAATACTGAAGCATACACCTTAAACCTTGTTCTGATTCAGGATTTAGGCAGTTTTTAAGGCTTGTTTTCCTCTCAGCAGCATGAAGAACTCCCAGATCAACAAGCATCATTAATACTTGCAGCTGGCATTACACCAATGCTCCTCCAAGTACCTGTCCCCAAGGCTTTACGTGTCCATCCTACCATCAACAGTTCCTGGACCAAAATGTGCGCAGGAACCCCCGTGGCCAAGCCAGCCCACCCCACTGGCCACATTAGCTGACCCCACTGGCCACACCAACTGACCCTGCTGGCCACACCAGCCCATGGCTCGTGGAACCTGCCCCAGTGCTGCTCACACGCACAGAACATTCTGAAGTTAAAACCTCACAGGGAGAGTAAGGGGTGGTGTTGCCTTGTGTAGACCATGGGCTGGTGGAGTTTGGGGAATGCTGATCTGAGAATACAAGCAGATAAAGGATATGAAAGCAAAGCCATTAGCTTCTGAGCTGAAATGACTTGGCCAGTGTTACCCGGCAGAGCTGGGATGTGAACATGGCCCCCAAAGGTCATGTAAACCATGGTTTGTTTTCAAGTTGAGAAATAAAATGGAAAATATCAGGAACACAAGTAAAAAATCCGTTCTGCAGACTGAGAATGTGGCTAATATTGGTGTTCCTCCTCTGCTTTTAATCATACTAGAATTTTTTGAAAACAGCAAATGATTCAATTTCAGATAGACACACGATGAGGTATCAGCAGAGACCCTTGACATAACGATGGCCAGCATTTCCTTGCAGGATCTGAGTTTTTCCCACAGGACATACCATCCACACCAAGCCCTTTTCTCCATGGGAGCTGCCTTCTCCCAATACTGCCTGCAGCCTGAGGCTACTTAGAGGACAGCTGTAAAGAGGTCAAGGTGCTGAAGACCTTTCCCAGTTTTCCTGGCTTCAGGAGGTTTCAGAGCGAGCCTTGGGCCAGAAGCAGGACTACAAATGAAACAGGAGGGCTGAAAGCTGGAGGCAAAAGCAGCTGTGAGTTTTTGACCATGAGGGCTTCAGTGACAGCAAGACATGAAGGGAAGTGAGCTCATCCTGGAGGGAGGCCTTGGTATTCAGCAATCACCAGACAGACCTGGAAGATGAAGCTGGGCATGGAGCCACCTGCTCCTGCCTCAGCTGCCCCCTCCTGTCTGTCCCGAGGTCAGCACAGCTCTGCCCAGCAGCAGCACAACTCAGAGAGAGAAACAGCCTTGGTATGACTGTGTTGCATGGTATCTAATGACCATGACAAGCTGCAGGCAGAACAGCTTTTGGAGGCTGAGAAAAGACACATCCATCTCTGCAGATGTCTCATACAGTGAATTTAAGCTCAATACCCTAAATTTAGAACAACATTACATGAAAGAAGCCTGAAATGCAGGGAACTGCTAAAGGACTTGAACTTGGCTTAAACACACACTCCTACAGACACTCAGAAAATTGCAAGATACTCCCGTCTGAAAAACAGCTACCAAATATGCAGCCTTCCCTTCTGAAATGCTGCATTATTTGGGAAGAAATGCAGAAGAACAAGTAACCCTGTGCATGGGAGTCTCCAGTAGCACTGCTGCAACAACATGTTGCTGTATGGTGTGGCTGGCAGGCTGGTGGGATGGCTCTGAGTTCTAAATTATTCCATGTTTTGAGAGATGCAGCCCCAGAAATGAAATGTTATCAGTGTAAGTTACAATATAGTTGCCATAGCAATTATAAAATGGGAAACCATTGGTGTCATTTATTTCATTGTCACATGCCTTAATGGTGAAATCTTGGCACCCTGGGTTTATCCCAAGTGGCTGAGGGTTTTTTGTGTAGGCTGAGCAGAAGAGCAACAACCCCAACAAATCCTGACTGTCTGGATCCTTGGGGAACAACTCAGGGACAGTCTTGGAATCCAGACAAAATGGTAGTTTTGGTAGAAAAACTTTAGGACTTAGCTGCTAATTGACATTTCTGCTAAAAAGCCAGATCCAGAATCTTCTTTGTGATTGCTGTAGTCCTTTGGCCTGGCTGCTCACAGGACAGAGTCCTTATTAGAGCAAACTTGTATGCACTTGAACCACAGGCAACTGCCAGCCATGGAGGAGACTCAGCCCTTCACTGTGACACCTCCTTTGAAGGATCCAGAGTCACATTTTATTTAACTGAAATTAATAAACTGTCTAGGAAGCAGAAAAAAACATGAGTAGCCAACTGCACTGGTACCCCTCATATGCTGATGAGGAAAAGAGAGCTAAAATGATCCCACACCATGTGTCTAGGATCAAGTTAATAGGTTACAAAGGCTGAATGTTACCTCTCCAAAAGACAATGCAGAAAAAGTATGTCGAGGGAATGTGCAAAATAAGACACTGCAAAACCAGCAAGAGACCTGTTGGAAATGCCTTTTGGTGGGAAATACAGTTTTAATATATTTTATTTATCAGAAGTGAGTCTAAGAGGCAACATACATGTGACACTGAAGCATTTTCTCAAGAGGAACACAAGAATGATATTGCTGTCAGAGCAAGTCACAGAAATCAGTGATGGGAAACCAGAGCTAGATAACATTAAATTAGCAACAAGATGTAGGTTTTTTTCACACGGAGGATGACTAAACATGAGAAGAAACGATGGAGGATGTGGTACATTTTTCAGACCTCCACATCTCCAGATCAAAGTGGAAGATCCTCTTCAGATGTGAAGCTTATCTGAGCACATCTAGGGACAGCGATGCCTTTGATACCCAGATCGAATAAGAATGTGATTCTGCCTGAACACTGCAGTGTAGCCACACTTCTATCAGTGGATGTGTATTCAGACATTTTGAACACTAAAGCCTCCCTGAGGGGAGTGATACCTTCCCTCCAGTGTGTCAGTTGCATCTATCTGAATGCTGGTTTTGATAGCAATAAACCGTGTGTCATCACTCATTTACTCCATGCTCACTGTGTCGTGTGCCAGTCTGGATTAAAGCAAGGAGAGACATCTTAATTTTAGGAGACTTCTCTGTAGACATGTTCCTGTAAAACTGCACACGTGCTGCTGGTTGCTGATGAAGGGACCAAGGAAGTCTTTAAAGCATGAGCTTGAAGTGTTTGTCAAAAGAAACAGCAAATTACCAGCTGGTTTCCCAGACAGCTGGATGTGGGACACAGGCTGAAAAGCACTGAGAATGAATACGCATGGAAAGAACATAATAAAGCCCTATCTTTTGCTGCTAAACAAATCCATCTATTACTTGTATAAAATATTTATAACAGTATGTTGTAGGTTGCATTCAGCTTTTTTTATTTTTTTTTTTTTTTCTGTAGAGTGGAAGGGAATGAATTTTCCTGCCAGACTCCCAAATCACCACTGAGGAGATGTGCAGAAAACCTACCAATCCTGCCATATATTCATGCAGCTCTGCACAGGCTTCCACCCAGTGGAAGAGTGGGTGCTAAGGCTGCGAGTGACCTGGGGCATTTAACAGCTTCTTTCTGAATTGTTTGACAGGGATGCAAACCTTTTCACCTCCAGGAAAGCAGTTATGCATTCTTTTATGTCTACTTGCTCTCAAGGCCTTTGATTTTATCTTTAAACCAGCAGTGTTTATGGTTCTCAAGATGATCTTGTTCTGCTAAACAAGTTCCTTTGTCCCACAGTGTGGCTGACAAATCTGCTAGTGAAACAATTTTACTATTCAGCAGCTTCAGTTCTGCCTCCAACTTTTTCTGTGTCGGCTTTGAACTGCCACCGCTGCATTGATGCCTGCTATGGCTCTGCCTGCCGTGCATGTCATTGCTGTAGCCCATTAAAAGCAGTTGCAGCCGTGCTTACCACTGGCTTCCTCCTTCCTTTGAAGCCGCTTTCTTTGACTGGTCTTAATTAATGCATAAGCTGGGAAAGTGCCTTCTTTCCTCCTTTCAAGATGTTTTTTGTTTCTTTGTTTTAGTTTCATGTCTTTGGCTGAATAGATGTTTCCAGTGTGTTCTTCATGAAAATGAAAGGGAAAATGAAGCTTACACAACTTTTTTATTGGTGAAAGAAACCCAGGCCATGGTCTTTCTTTGACTGCGTTACCATTGCGGGCTTTTTTGACTGCATTTCTTCTCTCTATTCAGGAAAGCCAAGTAACATGATTAAAGTCTTCTTCCAACTCAAAGACTTTGACAGCAAACAAAGATGGATCACTTACCAACTGAATGAATCATGTACAGGAAACCAAGGCAAGTGTTAAACATATTTACTAGGGGAATCAGTTAAGAATGGTATGCTGAATATCTGCAATTAATTAACAGCAGTTCCCTGTACTGAAACAAGAGATTGAAAAGCTATTAGATAATTAGTAAAATTCTATAAAGCTACATTCCTCAAAGCAGCCACAGATGCCGAAAGGAAATGCCGGACTGCTAGGCCAGATACCAACTTGTCAAGGAATTAATCATCTTATTTAATGGCAAATACCTGGCCACGTGGGCAGCCGTGCAAAAGAGCTGAATAGTCGGAACAGATGGAGCACTCCTCTCTCATTACTGCTTATTGTCACGCTGCTGCCAGGCGTGCAGCCACCATCCTCAGCTTCCTCATCGACTTCATCAGCTTTAGGCATGTCCATGGAAAGTCACTGCTGCACCAGGGCTTCAGACAGGAGGAAAAACGGGAGAAGTTTGCGAATTACAGGAGTATGTGGTGAATACATGTCCTGCACATCAGGAGATGAACATCAGGATTTGGTGCAAATGTCCCTTCAAGCCTGTAAAGAAGCAGGTTGTGAGACCATCTCAGCCTGTAAATGAGTTTCATTCCAGCAGAGCAGGAGGGTCCCAGCCCACAGCAGGGCTCTGCAGCAGGAGCCTTGCTGGGGGACACATCCTAGCCCAGCGTTTCATTTCCCACAAATGCCAGAAACAGAGAACTGTGCTTTGATCTCAGCCACTTCCAAACATCCTCCTGCCCACATCTGCACAGTGCTCCCCCAAAACCTTTCCCAGCTGTGGGCTCAGAAACACAGAGGCTGCTCCATGTCACTGAAAAGGGTGCAAACCCCCAGTTTTCCATGCAGTTACCCCAAATCCCTGAGGCTCAGAGAGGGGAAAGCAAAGCCTTGTGTTCCTATGAGAAGAGTCTGTTCTGAACAAGCTGGTCGGCACCAAGGCTCCTCTGAGGGAAGGCACAGCTCATGCTCTGCCCTTACTCTGGCATTTCTGAGCAGCTGCTTAGAAACAAAACTCCCCTGCCTTCTTTCAGATGCAGCTTGCTGAACTCCTGAAGGTTAAGGGATTAAAGAGGTCTCCCCACTGCCCCTCACAAGGTGGTTTTGATGGGACCTCAAAAGATGGTTTTGCAGCAGTTTAAAAGCTTCCTCTCTATATCTCTGACTTGTTTGAAATCACTAATTTTTCTATCATATCTGTTGCTGTTGATTAAACATGAGCAGTGTCAGGGTAGGGCATTTCTCTTGGCTTTTTTGGGAGAATCCTTAAGTCTACTGTTAATACATTAGGTCAGAACCTTATCATTTCTGTGAAATGTTATAAAAACAATAATTTAATTCCTTCCTTTTTTAGAAAATTTAATTTTTTAATGATTCAATAGAAAATTGAAATTAAAATAATGCTTTGATTTCAGCTAGAAAACTCTGTTTTGCCTTTACCATGAAAACTGCCCAAACCAAGATTTTTGCTTTTTTTTTTTTCCAGTTGCCATATGACTTTGTCAAAATCAAACAGCTTTCATAAAATATTTAAACATTAATAAGACTGGATTTTTCTCTAGAAAACTTCCCAAAGCCTACCTTCATAATTTCGGCACTCTGAATGACAAACTGCACAGAAGCAGACAGGTTTGACCAGAACCCATCAGACATTAATGTCTGCACTATTTCGTCAGTGAAAAGCCACCACATTTTGGTCCACAACAGACAGTTGGTTCCAACTCCTAATTATTGGACTTTCTGTCCAGGTGTGAAGAGAGAACAACTCCCCATCTGACATTTGCAATTAGCTCATGTCACACAAAAATGGAAAAATATCTCCTCAAGTTTGCAATAAAATTTCAGTCTTTCCATACAACATGACATTATAATAATTTGTGCTATTTTCATAGAGCAAAAGTGTAAGAGATATGCTGCCAAATGAGCCTGCAATAATACTAGAAAAAAAAAAGTCTAATATGATGATGCTTATCTTTTTAAATAAATGCCATTAGAGGCCAGCCACAGTAATTGCCTCTATTGAAGAAAAAAAAAATAGAAGGGAATGGTGCAAAGCAGTAATCTCATACTCAATTAAGCAATGCTGACTCCTGAAATGTCTTTCAGCTTATGTTTCCCCAGGAAAAGATAAACAAACTAATTTAGATGAGCTGAAAGTAGTGAATTTATGTATGAGCTGAGGTATAGGTTGTATGCATTTTTAACTCAGACATGAAGAGTTGTACCTTCATTTTACAAACAGAGAAATAAAGACGGGTAAAAAATAAAAATCAAGATAAGGAAAAAAATAAAAGACAAGTATCTAAACTAACCACATAACTGCCATTTTGAACCATGGAGGAAGTTTCCCAGTCTCTGACATTTGCACATGACTATTCAGTTATCAGCTCAGGGCTCCAGATGGGTGCAAGATAGACATATTCTCACAACACATCAGTATCAGGCCTAGGAAGAGAAACACTCAGATTCCTGAGGTTTTAGACCACAAGATTATTCAGTGTTAAATTTTGGAAGACAGGCAGTATGAGATAGAGACAGAAAATGAGAACTTGTGTGATCCATGTTTAAGCAGAAGCTTCCTGTCCCAACAACAGTATTTGAAGCACCACCATAACCCCACAGCTCTCTCCTATGTATTTAGTATTGTATTAAGCATTTCTCCCTCCCTCCCAAAACCTTCTTCTCCCCATAAGGCCATTCAGCACATAATTTTATCCACAATTCTATTGCATTTCATCTGAAAATTTCTAGAGTGCTATAAACACCTTATTGTGCTTTCAAACACAGAGTTGTTTAGGATTGATTGTAATTAGGCCCGGGACATGGGAATAACAAATCTTTCATCTCTGAAGTGTTGATAATCCAATGGAAGGATGGATAACAAGCCTTCCCCATTGCCATCTTTTCAGTGGGTTTGAGTTTGAGCTACAGCACTTGCATTCATGCTCAAGAGAGAGCAGTCGCTGCTGGGTGTGAAATAAAGCCATGACAGATGAAAGTCATTCCCTTACTAGCCTTTTCTCTGTGCTGGCTTTTCTACAAACATGAGTTTTTATGCTGTTTTAATTAAATAAGCAATAAGCTGTATTTACTCTTTTTTTTTTTTTTTGTGGTTATGGCCTCTGGTAAGACCCACTGTGTTTGTGCCAGGTTCAAGACACAACCATGCTGAGAGAACGAGGACCTCACTTCTTCCCTTCACTGCTATTCAATGTTTATTTATTGCTCAGAGGTTGTCCCTCTAGATTGACCAAGGCATAACCCAGCCTTCCACTTTAAAAGAAACTCGGTGGCTTTGAAAAAAAGACTTTCCGAGAGCATCATCCGCACTTATCATCAGGTGGCTGGAAAATTTTCCATCGTGCGCGGCAGAGGTCTGTGGTTGGAGGCGCTGTGCCCCGCGTTCTGCTGGCGGCGGCAGAACGCTGCTGCTCGAGGATGAGCCCGAGATGAGAGCGCATCTCGCGCTGCGTTACATGGCAGCGCTTGTCATCATCACAGCGATGGTGCTCGATAACGACATGTTTGTAGCGCTGCCTGACAACACAAGTACATCCCTAAAGACTGTTCTGTCTAGACTGGGGAATTTCGCAGAAAAGCATCACTTGTGAGCATCCCTGCACACCCCATCCTCGGCCAAACATCTGCTCTCAAACCGACGCTGCTGTCCGCAGCTGCTCTGCCTCGAATCGCGTCGCCTTCACCTTTCATCGTGTACCGCTCTCATCCTTCTCAAGGGAAGACCCATGGCGCGCATTAACCCCTTCCTCCCCCCGCGCCAGCGATCGGCCGCGCCCGGGGTCCCATCCCGCCCCCCGCACGGCGCACCCGCCCTTCGCCACGAGGCTCCCGTAAGCACCGACGTGTCCGCGCCCCCCGGGCCNCCCGCGGGGGCCCGGGCGGCCGGGGCGCTGCCGGCGCGGCAGCCGGAGGAACAAAGGCGCACGGCGCAGGTAAGGTTACCGCACCTGGCCCTCTCCCCGGGACGGGAGGACCAGCCTTCCTTCTTTCCTTCCCGGCACCTTTTCAGGGCAGGGAACAGCCCTGCACCCTGTGCGTCCAGCTCCACCGGGCTGCTGCCATCCCAGCTCACCCCATCCCATCTCATCCCGTCCCGCCCAGAGACACACCGTCCCGAACCCCTCGGTGTGATTTAGGGGTGAGGGGGCTCAGCATTCCCCGCTGAACCCTTGATGGTGCCATCAAGATGACAGTGCAAGGCAGCAGGTTGCCCGAGCACCTGGCTGGGGGGTGCTGGCACTGGCCTTTCATCCGCCGTTTTGTCTGACAGCGTAACTCCATAAGCCCTTTGCAGGGAATTAAGAAAACTCCAGTTACTGCCCATCATATTAAGAAGGAATATAAATAAATAGTATCCATACTACGGTGTTAATACAATGTGCTAATCATGTATATTTACTCCAAATCAAAGCTCTGTTGTTATTGCATTAATACATGGCTGTGAGCTGATGATCATGGCCACCCTGTTGAATATATGCTATGGGTTTGATTTCATGCAAAGTGTTGAAGTTTCTGTATGACATTGTCATGACTCTGTTGCTTTGACACACTGTAAGCTGTCTGCAGCAGAAAATCTCAGTGTAAATCACAGAAAACAATTTCACCGAGGTATACTGCAATGTGGAAAGTAAAGCTTTCAGAATAATTTACCAAACATAAGTATGTACTTAAAATCAATACATCGAGATTTTTTTAAACATTTTAATCTGTTACTATTGTCTCCTAGGTCTCATTTCTGAGCAAGACAAACAAAAGGAATTTGCAGGATTTTTAAAGTGTGCTATAAAATAAGTGGTTTTGTTCCTCAGGAACAGAAATGTGCCAGGCTTTCCATTGTAAGGCTAGTTTTCAAGTGTGTATTATTTTGTCATGGAAGCTTTAGCTTTTAGTTGTATTATAGTTATCTTTTAATCAACTATTCCATTTTAGGGCGTTTTTGCTTTCTTCACTCAGAGCAGAATCTTGACCTGGCAGCATAAGTACCCCTGAATTAGTAAAGAACAATTAAATCCAAAAGCAATCTGAACAGAGCTGCCAGTGTCAAGGGGTGAAGAGGGATTTCAGTAACAATTTTATTATACCTTTATAATCATCAATACTAGATAACTTGAGTTTCCTGCAGAACCAATGAAAATTTTCCAGAGCCACCAATACAGGAGGCAGCGTGGGATAGAAAGGGGAGACACTCACTTTATTGTTTAATCTGTTACTAATAATCTCCTTGGTCTCATTCCTGAGAAAGAAAAATAAAATGAATTTGCAGGGATTTTTTTAATGTGTGCTATAAAATAAGTGGTTTTGTTCTTCATAAACAGGAATGTGTCAGAGACAGTCCAGGTGCTGTGATGGTGGCAGGGTTATTAGTTCAAGCTGAAGGCACTGATTTGAATAGATATCTTCTAGTGAGGGATGCTGCATCTCACAGGCCTAAGTAACAGAAACCGAAGAAGAGAAGGGCTAAACCGAAGGGATAAATTTTTTTACAGTTATGTGCAGTTTCTGCCATTAATCTCATCTTTTCCAGTGCTGAGGGATTCCTTCTCTTTAGGGACTGGGCTCCAGCAGCTGCATTCACACAGTAGCATCATCCTCTATATGAGACTCACTGATTATCGTGCAGAGCATGGAAAACATGATCCTGAGGAGGTGGAGGATGAGAAGAGGATGATCAAGAAAAATAACCTAAAAGATCCTAAAGATAGATAATCCTAAGAAAACATCTTGCATACTGAAATGAAAAACGAAAAGCTTGTCCTCCCATGACAGTACCGTGCCTTTTCCTTTCTCTATTTGTCTCTTTCGTTTTCTTTTCCCCACCCTGCCTTCTCAACTGCTCCTTGTCATTTCCCATCAGATTCTCTCTGTCTTTCAAACATCATATCCTCAAGGCAAAAACTTTATCTCCTGACTTAAGTGTAAAACGCTGCACTGCTTTGGCACTGAGCTGCTGCGAGGATGCCAGAACAGCCAAACACCTTTGATATGCTGAAATTTGCATGTAAAAATCTCCACCAAAGCAGCAGCAGATGTGTCATTAATAACAAAGTCTTCCATTCATAGACATGGCTGATGTGATAAGATGGGGTGTGCAGGTATTACAGAATAGGAGCCCTCTCTGCTGCCTGCTGAGGTATTAAAAAAACAAGACACAAATTGCCTCCAGTGCTCAGGTGTGTTGACACATCCCAGCAGCCAAACATCTGCATATCCTGGAGTGGTGGATAAGTCAAGATCTTAATTAAAAGAACCTAGGTGGTAAATTATTTTTTCAGTTTGGGTATGCATGTTTGCCAGTGATTCCCAGTTGCTGCCACATGGGTGGGCTGTCAGGTTGCCTTCCCATGAAATTTTCTCCTACTTGGCTGCAGGATGATGTAGGACTGATCTTCCCTTTGTGTGTCCCTACTCCCCATAGCAATAGGCAGCCAGAAACTGTCCAGGAGCCACGGTGCCCTGTTAGACCCAGACTGAGTGGCTTCCACAGCCCATGTGATATGTCTGTTGAACAAACTTTCATAGAATCATAGAATGGTTTGGGTTGGAAGGGGACCTTGAGGATCATCCGGTTCCAACTCCCTTGCTGTGGGCAGGGACACCTTCCACTAGACCAGGTTGCTCAGAGCTCCATCCAGTCTGTCCTCGAATACCTCCAGGGATGGGGCACTCACCACTCCCCTGGGCAACCTGTTCCAGTGCCTCACCACCCTCATAGTAAAGAATTTCTTCCTAATATCTAACACCTAATCTAAACCTCCTCTCTTTCAGTTTGAGCTCATTCTCCCATGTCTTTTTACTAAATGCTCTTGTCAATAGTTTTGCCCTATCTTTCCTTGAAGTTCCCTTCAGGTACTGGAATCCTCAGTTGATCACTGTCATGGCGCCCCCACCAAGACTCTCCAAAACCACATGCTCCTCCCTCCTTCTCTCCAGCTTTCCCCCTCCCACCTGCAGTGGGATGGAGTTGAGACTTGGGGGCACAAAAGGTAAAGATCACAAACTGAGAAAAGATCAATTTACTGGAAACAGCAACGAGATAAGAAAACAAACAGGAACAGGAATAATACTAATATGACAGATGGTACAAGATAAGAAATGATTCACACAGAAACCCCTTAGCAATAGACAATACCAGACTGGAAGGAACCCCTTCTCCCCAAAAGAGAGTCCCTTCCCCTGGCCCCCTGTCAATGACTGTAAGGTGGGGTAGAATAAGCTCCAGGTCCTGGCCACATTCCTTCAAAATTTCTGCAAAAAACTAACCCCGTCCTGTCCAGAGCCAGGACAGTCACCCTGAAGTCTTCTCTTTTGCTGAACAGCCCCAGTTCTGTCAGACTTTTCTCATAGCAGAGTCACTCCATCCCTCTGATCAACTTGGTGGTCTTTTCTGTACTGGCTCCAGCAGCTCCATGTCCTTCCCATGCTGGGACCCCAGGGCTGGATGCAGCACTGCAGGTGGGATCTCACCAGGGCAAAGCAGAGCAGAATCCCCTCCCTCACCTGGTGCTTTGGGTGCAGCCCAGCTTTTGGCTTCCTGGGCTGTGAGGGCACACGGCCAGGTCATGTGCAACCTCTCACCCACCACTTTGTTCCAATGGATACATGGTCTCCACACAGTCATACAAGCACATTTTGAATGGGATCTCGTGCATAGAACAAAGCAAGTTACATTCTGGCTGTTGTCACACAGCCAAACACACACCTAAAAAACCCTC
This sequence comes from Rhabdornis inornatus, assembly GCA_013397075.1. Taxonomy (NCBI): domain Eukaryota; kingdom Metazoa; phylum Chordata; class Aves; order Passeriformes; family Rhabdornithidae; genus Rhabdornis; species Rhabdornis inornatus. The sequence goes on from VWZS01008556.1 coordinate 201,619, forward strand.
TAGAAATGATGCTGAGAATGTTTAGTCTTTTTCATGATTGTCTTTTCCCTAATTTTGGGAAATTGCTAATAATACTTGCTGGAAGCCAACTGATCTGAATGGGACAGTTGTTGAGTTGGAGGGTTTGTGTTTATTCAGAGCTTCTGGGCTGTTCTGCAAATTGGTTGCAAATTGCAAAAAAGAAGAGCATTTTTTACAAATGCAATGACATCATCTTCCTTAAGCAGCTTCTAAAAATGTGTACTATCTGATACATTCCAAAAGAAAGCTTTCTGCTTTTCTAAAGTGTCTTTATAAACTGGAGATACTTCTTGCTTCTTGCAGGATTGCTTAACAGTACCAGAATACCGTACTAGATCCATCCCTTCAGCTCCAGAGTTTTGCAGAGACTTTTTCTTTTCCCTTTTCAGTTACACAGTATTTTTCATGCCAGTGCAACACAGCTGCACAATTATTTTTATACAGCTATATTGAATGACAGTTGATTTTTAAGTATCCTGAAAGGTGTTGGAGTTTGGTAATTGCCTCCTTAAAATGGAGCCTTTATCCCATGTTGAGATGGTGCTCTAGTTAATCAGAATAGAAGATCCCAGGAAACTGGTTTCTTCATTCCTCCTCACAACAGTAGTTTTAATCTACTCATACTGCAGAAACTCGTTCCCCAGATATGTTTTCTTCCCCTGATGATGAGAGAAGCTGGACTGAGGCAGGTACATGTCAGGTCCTTGTGTTTATGGCTGCTGTGTGGCTTCTTGTATGTCCAGGGAAGGCTGGCCAGCAGGAGGACATCATCTTAAGGATGTTTCCCTTAATTTTCTCATGCAATTGCTTTTGGATATGAATGGTTACATGTGCAGTCCTGGCTCCCACTCCTTGTAATCAACCTGTGTTTGTGCTCAAGGGGTCCCAATGGGCAATTTCATCCCTGGGAATACGTGCAGATAAATGGGTTTTCTGTGCTGATGGCCCAGATCCTTTTCCACAAGGTTCTTGGAGCATCCATTCAATGGGAGAACTGCCTCTTTCTTTTCTATGTTAGGTGCCTTGAGGGAAAGGGAAAATTTCACATATTCCTGGTGTGTAGTTCTCATATAATTCTGTCTGTTCATTGCACGTGTTTCCCATGTAATTTTTCCTTTCCAACAGACTCTTCTTTCCTACTAAGAACACATTTGTCTGAAGTGATTTTGCCAGGGAAAGCTTTGCATTGCCACATATCACTAACAGCTATTAACAATAAGAATATTAGTACTTACAGTATTGATCAAAAACCAGCATTCTGCTCTCTTGTCCCTCCCCTTTGCAGATATGTCTGTGTAGTGTTGTGAGCAGCCATGTCCCAAAGAAGTTCCTTTATGTCCTTCTGCCACGCACGGAGAGCCACTGAGTTGAGTTTGCTAACAAACCCAACATTTTTTTGGCTTTCCATTGTCACCTGAGCAAAAATTGCCATTGTGTTATCCTTTCTCTAGCTGTTAGAACTAATTTTGTTTGAAGCTGGTTCTTTCCTTTTTCTCTGATGGCCTCTGCCTAAACCCCATTCTTTCTACTCTGACAAATGCAGGCTTGTCTTTTCCCATTCACCTGGTCCCCACTGGTTTAGGGAATAGGTCTCCCAGAGCAAAGTCCATCATCAGGACAAGACCATGTGGCAGAGGCAGACTGGCCAGGATGTCTGCTTCCATTTATGAAACTCTGAATCAGAATTAATGAAAGCCAGCACTGCTTTATTTCCCAACACATTTGTCTCACCGATCGCTCGCTGTCTGTGGATGGAGAAATGTGAGCCCTGTCTGGCCACAGCAGCAGCAGCACTTGGGTTTGCTCACCCTGTGGCCCAGCCCCTGCTTCCCTGCACAGGAGACAAGAACCCACCTGCAGAGAGCCAACAGTGAGCTGCAAGTTGTGCTGCAGATAATCTGACTCAGAGCACGGAGTGTAGGGAGCAAGGACTGGATATTCCAGAGGATGCTGAGAGGGATGAAGACTTCCTGCTCACTTTTCAGCTTGCTGAAGATCTACTGAGAAAGCTGAAAAGTGCAGTCATGCCTTGTTCAGTTGTAAAGAGCATGTTTAAGGGAGAGAGCATGCTTAATTTATCGCCCTGCTTAGAAAGTCCTTCTCCTTTTATTCTTTTCTCCCACCGCTTTCCTTACTATCTTAATTTAGTGCATGTCGGTGTTACTTTTGTCATACCAGTATTGCCTTTTGGCCTAAATCCACCACATTTTTCTAGTTTTGTAACAGAAATTGACAAAAACTCCAGTTTTTTTTCACTGGAAATGAGCACTAAGAAGCAATTTAATTGAAGTACTTCTTAAATCTGGAAATGGTTTTGTGTTCACAGATCCCCTGCCAGAATGGGGTAGTTTTGCTTCCTTTCATTTCCAGTGTCCAACCCACTTAATTTGAGTTTTCTGAAAGTGGTAGCTGAGAACAATTTTCTGAATCTTTATTCATGTTCTTAAATGAATTCCCTGACTTCCAATGTGTGAAGCATATAATAGCTCCCTTTGGGTTTCATAGGCTGAGTTTATTTTGTCCTAGTATCCCTCTACTGGGCAAACCTTTCCATGCCTTCCTAAGGAAGGCAATTCTAAGCACCTTTCCCAAGAGGGACAAAGGGTAGTTAGTGAACCTGAAGCTGATATTCACATAATTTCTAATTAATCCTCTAACCAGTTGGTGGCACTGAGATGTGAAAGCAGGCTGCCCTGATCTGATAGACCCTTACAAAGGTGTTGGGTTTTATAAAAATGACTAGTCTAACAAAACTATCGAAATGCATAAAGGTAAATCTCTAGTCATACAGCTTTATGGCTCTGAATACAAGTTTTATATACTAAACCCAGTATTTTTTAGTACTTGGAAATGTATCACTTTGCCGCCTTTCTTTGTGACTTTATGTAGAACTATATTAACAGCATAAAATAAATTACACACTAGCTCAAGAGAATCAGAAATATAACCTCAAGTTACATAAAAAAGGGAAAAAAGGCAGGGGGTGGGGGGGAAATCCTGTTCCACTGGGTCATGAACCAAATGGCCGTGAACTAAAAATAATCTTTCTATTGTTCCACAGAATGTGAGTAGAAATTAATATGCTAAGTCTGATTCCGCTAAAAGTCCTGATTCTGTTTCTCTGCATATTTTTGATGTATTTGGAATTGCACTTAAGACTTAATATAGTAATTTAATACGGTGGATTTAGATGTGTTTTCCCTGTACAAAACTATATTTTTCATTAAGAAAAAAAATCCCCCCGACAATATTAATTTCTCTTTAATGATTCCATTAGGTTAAACGAAATAAAATAATGAAAATTCCTTTTTCCTTTCCATAGTGGCCAAATGGCACGATAAAGAGGCATGACTAATCCCCTACCCTAAGGGCTTCAAAAGGGAAGAATGGGGTAGGGTGGAGTTCCTCAGCCACACAGCCAGTTTACTGACTGAAAAAGGGTTGGATAAGGGCAGGATTTAATACAAAAGGTCAGGCTAACATAATACATTTCTACTGAAAGGAAGTAGAACTCAGTAAAAATTCTTGATGATGAAAGGAAGGGAGTTGCTGGTATTACTGAAGGATGACAGAGAAGCAAGAGACATTTCAGGTTCGAAAGAAGAGCATCACCACAGTGGTGGGATGTTTGCTGAGCATCAGTCAGTGGTCAGGTTTGGTATTTTTTTGCACTCAGCTGCTCATTAGGAAGGATGCAACAAGGTTCAGGAGTCCCAGGTGGACACTTAGGGCTGAACAGCCACTCAGTCATCATGAAGACCCTTGGGACATAGCAAATGACTGTCAGCAGTATACATTTAACCTCCTAGTCAGTGATGCAGAGAGAGGGGGATGTTTGTCTAGCAGCTGAAATATCATTTAAGCAGCAAATGCTGTGCTGGTCTAGTAAAAGTATGCAGCAGTCAGATTGGCAAAGCACTAAATCAAAGCACTGCAATTTTCCAGCTCCTTGCTTACTGTCATTTATATGGAGAGGAAGTCCAGGAATGTGATCCTGCTCCAGCTGAGACAAGTCTGTCAGAGCCAATATAGTTTGCATCTTCCCTAATCCTCTGTTGCACTCAACATTTTCCTTCTGGAGTTCTCCTTGCCTGTGTGAGGGCTCTGTACAGCCTCGGGCTGTGCTCGCTTTCGCCAGCCTGGGGAAGGAAGGCAGTTTCATGTCCTTAATCCTGACATTTCCTCGTTTTTGCCTGTAGTCCCTCATGCTTGCAGAAGCATCTTGATATAAAGAGAGGCTAACAGGAGGTGGGATGTCTCTTATCCTCTCATCTGTGTGTGTCTGAAAGAAGGCAAAAAAACATCCTCCTCTTTGTGTCCTAAGCTGTGTTGCGATTTCTGTGCCCATGGTGGCAGTCGTGCTCAAAGTGCCTAGACTTGGGAGGTCCATTTGCAAAGCCTTTAGAAAACAGTGAAGATTTCATTATGAAAACTGGGAAATCACCAGTGTTTGATGACATCAGGAAGGAATACTCCAGTTACATATTGTTTGGCTTCCCCCAATCATCCCTTCTTGTATTCATCCAATAAAATTCAGTTTTCCTGAAGTTCTCTCTCATATAATGGAAAGTCACTCCCCTGAGATTCTATATTGCATAGGAATTGTTGTCCACTGAGACAAGATCTATCTGTATTTTCACACATTTAAATGGACAGAAACATATGCTGAGAAAGAAAGAATAAAAAATATAAAAATATTTGCCATATCTACATGGTTCAAATTTTCACCAAAATGCCCATGGTTATGTATTTTATATACTACATTTTATGTGAGAGGCTATTTCCCTCCCTGCTGCAGGTAGAGCAGGATTTTTCTCTTGAGCACAGCAGGAGATGGAAAATGGTTTGCTTTGTGGTGGGGTTTATGGAGTGCCTCTAGTAAATGAACCTGAGAGTCTTAGAAGACAGCGCCCATGGGAAAAAACAAGACAGCCTTGCTAGCTACTAACAAATGTTGCTGGGTTTTAACAGACAAGTAATTATTTTACTAATGTTCAGAATAACATAATTGTAAACAATTCTATTGTTTGCATATGACAGCTGAGGGAGACGGAGGAGATTTTGGCTTAAGCTTATAATGTGAAGCTGGTGGAATTACTGATATAACAGGCAGGGGGGTTGCCTCCTGCTACTGTGATGTTTTACTGGAAGACCCAGAATCTGTATAGTCTGTGTGCAAAGTCCACAATTTTGGGGCTTCCTCTCCTAATAATTTCGGAACTTGGGATGAACACCAGCCTGCTGGGTCCGTGTCCACCATGGGCTTGCAACTGGTCTGGAATTCCAAGCGAACACCTCCAGGGATGAAGCATTTGCCAGCATACATTTGCCTGTCCTGCACTTCAAACCAGACCTTTCTGAGACTTGTGAAAAATAGCTCTAAAATCCCAAAAATATCAAGGAGATAACCATCAAGAGTCTAAAGGACTGCAGCCCCACTGGGTCTGCTGGGGAGAGACATGGGCAGTCACCCACAGGATTTTATCTGCTCTTAACTAACCACTGCCACAGTGTCTCAGGGACAGAGATGACCTGTGAGAGTGGGCAGAGGGAGGAGGCAGGAGGAAGCATCAGCTGGCTTCCCTTCCCCAAGAGGACTGGGCACCTGAATTCAACAGGGATCAGATGGGTTTTGCTCCAGGCAGGGCTGCCTTCACCTGCCAGGGATCCCCTTGCCCTAGGCAGAGGAGGCAGAGGATGGATCAGGGATTAGGGTGACAGCGTGAGTCAGGCTCCGTTCTGGGAGATGTGGGTTCAGCTAGGCAGCCCAACAGGTCTGATGGGCTGAAGGAAGTGCTGAAGAGCAGCTGCATTGCACAAGGAGAGCAACCTGGATAAGTCAGAGAAGTGCCATACATCCAGCAATGAGCTGCTGTGTGTGTCGGGGGAAACAGAGGCACCTGTGGAGGGAGCTTCAGCCTTGCCTTGGATGCTGCTGGCTCTGCAGAGAGTGCAGTGGCCCTTGCTGGCACAGCCCTTGCTGTCTCAGCTGCACATTTACACCCTCCCATCCTTGTAACTGGTGGATGGCAATTGCCAGGGAATTCTGAGACAGCTGAGGCATTTATCAAACTATAATTTGAAAAGTCCTTAACCATTTATTGTTTACTTTACTGGATCTAGGTAGGATAAAATCTGTTCTTTTAGTTGGTCAGATAGACTTGAGAGGGAACATAAGGTCCACCCCAACTGGTAAACAAGAATTAAAATAAGCTTTCTTATGTTTATGCTGTTTCTTTAAGCCAGGTTTACCCTATTTGAAAAACAACTTTGATCTTAGACAAATCTTATGATAAACCACAAATATGTCTGCTTTGGAATAAATCTTTGTGGAGTTTCTGGATTTACATTCATAAAGGCTTAGCATACACTAATTAATTTGGAATAAATTACTCCAGTTGGAACAAGGCCACAAATTCTAGCCCAGATTTGTACAGGGGGTTGCTTCGCTATATCTTTCAGACTATTGCATGCATTATGGGAAGGTATTGAAATGAATATATTTATATGTATATTTACATACACACACATGCATGTATATGTACTATAATGCATTTTTTTATTGTCCACCTCCTAGGTTCCAGTGAATGGCCATCTTATCACATCAGTCAACATCAGAGAAAAAAAGCTCCTCAAGGTACCAGCAAGAGTTTTAGAGTTTATATATTATCTTTCAAAAGACAGTTGTTTTAAGAATGTTCCTTTTTTTAAGGTAGTTTGTTCTTCCTTGGTCTCCTGAACCTAAGAGATGATGCAGGAATATAAGACCTTGTAATTTTCTGGCACAGCCACACTGTAGTGTTTGTCACTGCCACCACAAGGGGGATGGTCTCATCACCCAAGCCCAGAAGCAGGTGCTGGAATCTCCTGTGTTTCCATTCCAGCTCTGACAGGAACATTCTCTTGGGTCTGTTAAAGGGTTTTACCTTGGGCACTGAGCATTTGTACTGGTGTGGAGGAAAAGGCTAATGCTTTAAAGAGCTTCCAAGTCTTTACAGCAAGTTCCAAGTTGCCCAGAGAAGCTGTGTCTTTCCCATCCCTGGAAGTGTTCAAGGCCAGGCTGGAGGGGGCTTTGAGCAGCCTGGTCTGATGGAATGTGTCCCTGCCCATGGCAGGGGGGTTGGAACTGGGTGATCTTTAAGGTCCCTTCCAAACCATTCTGTGATTCTGTGATTCTATGATTCTAAGTGAGGAGCAGCCCCTGAACCTGGGCAGGGAACTACATTTCTGGCAGGGGTTTTCCACCTTGGAAAAGTCAAGAACCACTGTTTAAACTAGAACATTCAAAATTTATGGTTTAGGATTAGTGCTACTGTTTCACCAAGCTGTATGAAAATGGCCTCAGCTACTCCTGTGCCCTTTCAGATTAGTGTAAACTACAGATGCCTTCATTAAAAGTATGCTGTTCCATGGTTTGAAAGGGGGGGAGGGCCTGGGTTTTTTGTTAAGCATTGGCAGGGTCCTAACTCTTGATTATAGCATCCCTGATTTTAAAGGCGACAAATACTTTAGACTTTCCTCCTTCAGAGGAAGAAGATTAGAACTTAGGAACAATGAATGCAAATCTTACTGTAGAGCAGGTACCTGAATTAAAATGTGAACTTTCTAAACTAGCAGATAAGTTAAGACTCGGAGGTCCAAAGCAATAGCATTTATTGGTTTGGAATGTGCAATAAAATCTGTTCAGAAAGACATTTGCACACACTTAAAAGACTCCGGCAACCCCCTACTCTCTCTGAGTACCATGGATTGTCTCCATTTCACAACTTCTGCCCTGACTCTTTTTTTCTTCTGGATGAAACGTAAGAAATACTTGTTTTATCTTTCTGCTATCTATCTCCTCTATACTGTAGCCTAAGAAGAAGAGGAAAACCCAGTGCTCAGACAAGGACGTGTCAAAAGATCTGCTTTCTGTGGAGAAAGATAAACTGCAAGAAGAAGGTAACAGAAGATCTGATTCTTCTGTTATCAGACGCATATTACCAAATAATAACATGGGATGAAATATGTCAAAAGTGACGCCTTCTCTACTATTCTAGAGTTCTGTGTTAGTGGGGAAAGCTGCCAGTTTGAGAGTTATTTCTATCACTTGCTCCTTCCTATGTGTAACTATGTAGACAGGTGGTGTTGTGATCCAGTTTAATTACAGAGGAGTAAGGAGAGCTAACTCTCTGGGAATAAAATGGATTGAACTCTGAAAGATTTAAATATACCCAAAAAATGTGATTCAAACCAAACTTAGACGTTGATATAAAAAATCAATATATTTTATTTAATAGTAAAAGAGGCAAAGAGAACTAAAGAAAAGAAAGAAAAACAGAAAAAGTGTGAGGGGACAATGAGAGTGACAAAGATTAGAAATGTGTCACCCCTCCATGGGTTCCAATGACGCCTTGTTGCTTCCCTCCATCTGGTCTTCTTGGTGGTGAGGGTCCCCTGCCTATAAGTATAGAATTCCATGGATTAATATACATTTGGGCAGGTGGGAATGCCCATGTGCCTCTCCTGAGGGGGGCTGGTTTGACTCTGTCCCTGTGGATCTCTTGCATCTCCTGCAGTGCTCTTGTGCAGGGTCTGGGGACTCCATGGGTGGGGGCTTTCCTGGGCCATGACACCTGCTCTGCTGTCCCTCACATGGATGTCCCTTGGATGTGGCTTTCCTGAGGTGAAGGGGCCCCACAGCTGAGCTGGACTGCCCAGCAGAGGGTGGGCACTCACTGCCTCACACCCAAAACCTTTCCTCCTCCCCCTTTAGTGGAGGGTCTGTGCCAGCCTGACAGCAGACAAACCTTGAAGAAGGTGCTGGGCTGGACCATGGTGCTCTTCCAGATGCTTTGAACAACACTGCCACTTTCCTTAACTCAAGTTTCCTTAGGTGGTTTAACTCTCAGTTCAGGTTTTCAGTCAGGAGGCCCATCCAGGGTGGGCTTCAGTGGTGCAGCTTCATTATGCACTTTTTCTATAATGGGCAAAAGTCCTTCATAAAGGTGTTTAAGCCATAAACCATAACATTGTGCTTTCAGGGCCATGTGCTTTCCTGCCACACTCCCCAGGTCCTGACTGTGTTCACAGGGAGGGCAAATCTGCAGGTGAGGAAGATCCCTGAGGTGGTCAGAGGCTCAGTGGTCAGCAGGGTCCTTCTTCATGCTCTTCCCCTAATCCTGTGGCCTCTGCCCTGCTGATGCACACATGGAGCAGCACATTGTTGTGCCCATGACTGAGGCTGGTAAAGGTGCTGGGGCAATTCACAGCCAGATTGTAGCACACCTGTGAGCAGAGCCAAGACCTTTGTTTGCAAGCAGATCTGCAGAGAAATCTGGCAGAGGCCAGCAAGGCTCAGGCAGCTAGAATTTCACTGGAAAATACATTGCATCCCATGAGCCCCTCTCTGCCTCCCCCCAGCAAGGGTTACATTGAAAACAACAAATTCTAAGCTTTTCTGGGCTTAAAAGATTACAATGTGATTAGTGTGGTGGTGAGAGCAAGAGAAGCCCTTACTGCTGTTGGACCAGAATCCTTCCTGGGGCCCGTGAGGCTGCTGGGGCAGAAGGGGACACAGCAGAAGCTTTCTTCAAATGGATCTGTAATTTTTTGAACGGATGAGCCAGCTGAACTGTTTCCTGTGTTTTTCGGGGATGCTTCATGTGTTCTTCAGGGATGCTTCAGAGAAAGGAAGTGTCTTGATCAGCTCCAGAGGCTGCTTTTTTTCCTTCATTAACCATTTTTGCCAGCACCTCCTCTGACTTCTTGGGTCATGGAGAGCATGGACAGAGACAAGATGTGGCCCCATGGGTGTGAATGAATGTGTGTGTAAACCAGCTGAGTGAGAGAGAGTGTCCACATTGCAGAACAAGTCTTAGGGTATGTTCAGGGCTAGAGGAACCCAGTACATTGAAGCCTTATTTAATGGTTAAGATTTTCATTAACTTTTCCCCACTGTCAGACATATAAGGTGGTTGATGCTCTGCTGTGACCTCTCCCCCAAGGGAATGGGTGTCACATCAGGTTGGCACACAGGACAGAAGAATATGTGCAGTTATGTGAGTCAGGACACAACAGACAGGTCTGTGATGGGGATTTCTTATGTAACACATCTCTGCAGGGGAAGCAAATGCTTCCCATAGGGGACATGCTGCATGAAATCTGATGCCTCTTTTACAGCCAGCATCAGAAACTTTCAGATGGCTATTTACCTTGATGCTAAGCAGTAAAGGCAATGAAGAAAGTTCTTTGATGGCTTAAAAATGGACTTTGCTCTGTGTTGTAGGAGTTTGGCAGACCAAGATCAGCAGCCGTGAAAAGAGGCACTTAAGGAAGGAAAGGCTGAAACAAAAAGGTAAATGTACAGGCTCAATTCACACACCTGATCTGGCTGGGTTTGTTACCCCTCCTCATACCCCAGCATCTTTCTGTTTGCTCTAGTCATCATTTGGCAGCAAAATCCAAGCACTTACTGAGGCTATTTACTTAAGAAAAAACAGCTTTCAGAGCTTTTACTTAGGAACTTGCCTTTTACTCTATGCTCTCATTAAAACACACAGCAGAGCACACAGCATTACCCACAGGACTTCAAAAGCAGATGTCTGTTAGATCATAGATCTGCTAAAGGCTTGGTGTCACGTGGGCTCCCTCCTTTTGCGTGCACAATTTGCTCAGTTCCAAACAGATTCTTTAGTCCAGGATTGCCCAGACTAATACAACAGGAATATACTCTTATTCTAATGAGATAAAATGAAACAACACTTTGTGCTCACTCCACATTTTTCCTCTGGGGATTTCAAAGTGTCTGCCGTGCACTTATGCCTATATACATTTCTGATAATCATGTTACATGTAATAACCCCTATATGAAAGCAGGTCACAGAATTAAGACATTTGGAAGTATTTGCATTATCTGTGATAAAATGATGGAAATAAACTTTGGGTTTATAATATGAGAGTAATTTAGAAGCTAAGATAGTAGTCTGGATATTGGAGAGATGTAGCTGGATTGGGAGATATAGCTGGATATATGTGTGAGTGCACTGTCTGCAATAAGGCTGTTAAAGTGCTCTCAGATGCTCTATTAAAATTGAATGGTAAGGGAACAGGAAATTTCAATAGAAAAATATACAGATACCTTGGGACCACTTTATCTATCATTTGGATTATATAGAGTTAAATACCAAGAGTTTAGATTTTTAACTAAGGGTCCTTAAAGGCTAGAAGTGCTGAGGTCTCCATTTTCTCTCCAGCAAAGTGAATGGGTCCACATATCTTTCTTCATATAAGTTGATCTGTTGTCATCAGTGGTGCCAGCTCCACCTGCAGAACCCCACAGGATTTAACCCTAAGGTCATGCAGGTGTTAAGGGCTTTGCTGATTCAGGAAAGGGAGCTCGTTCACCAAGTCTATTTGAAGCACCAGAAGTCTTTAGTGCAATCCTGCAGCCTGGGCTGTGCAGAATGCTGAACCCTGTGATCATGTTAGCATGGGCATTTACAGAGTAGTGAGATCTGATCTTCTAGGAAGAAGCCCTAACCTCGCCGAGTGCTGGGTGCTGTTCCCTGCCAGGGAAGAAACAGCAGCATCAGCAATGAGGTATGTGAAGGTGGGGTCGATGTCAGCAGTGGTCTGCTCCTCACCAGAGCTCTAGAAAATGCTTTGCTATTCTGAAGGCTGGAGTCATAAAACACTTAAGAAGTCCTTTGGAACAAAAATGTTGTAGATAACTAATTTTTTTTAAATATTCATATGCCTGCAATGATTTGTCTAGCAGCCTTGAACTACCAACATCCAAGAGGTTTGCTTTCTTTATTCTTGGAAGTCCAGCTGTTCTCTTTCTCTCTCTTCACTGCTCTGGGCTCCCAGCAGGACTCTGGAGGCCCTGAGCCTCTCCTCCAGGGAGGGATGCCCAAGGCCACTGTGGTGCCGTCCTTCTCACATTTGCCTTCCTGTTTTCCACTTCAGTGTCCCATCCCAGGAGCTCTGCTTTGCTGTCATCATATCTGTAAATAATTTTAGCTGGAAATAGTCTGATGGGTTCAAATCAGGCTTTGCTCTGTTGTCTGTCCAGTACAAACTCTTCCTTGCAATTAAAAATAATGATGATCCTGTGGTAATGTTTATTCCCGAGGAGACCTGAGCAGAGCATCCCTGGGCAGCTCGGTGGTTGAACCAGCCTTTGACTGGGATGAGAAGGGAGCAGTGTGGCCACTCACAGAGGACACCAGTGGTGGTGGAAAAGGTGCTTTCTTTGCCAAGGCAGAGTGTGGGACTGTGCCGAAGGGCTCAGGAGCCCTACGGGAAGAATCAGCACCCTCCAGGTCAGAAGACGATGTTTTCTCCAACGTAGGTGAGTGTTGACATTCGGATATTGCTGAGGGGAAGCTTCACAAATTGCTGTGTCCTCATGAGAGTGTAGCCCCACTGACATTCATCCTGCACACACAGTGTTGTCCACCCCCCTTGGATCCTGCTAGGTGTCATTCATTTCCCAGCAATGTGAAAAGAGGGGTCCTTATGGCAGGAATTCCTTGTGTTGTAGACTACCTGCTGGGTGCAAGTTGTTTTCTACCCAAGGTATTATTTGTGTCCTTTACAACCAAAGCTTTGCTTTCTGAGGATGATCACACATGGCCAGAGTTAGGCTGCAGGGTATATCCATGTATTTCAAAACAGGAAAAGGCAGGGTATTCCTAAATCAAAAGCATTTGATTTTGACTACATTCTCAGTGATGAATTGAGCATGGTGGCTGAATTGAATGTATATAAGGCCACATGATGACTCACCTTCAGTAGCAGTGATCCAGAAACTGCTCTTAGGTTGCCCTCTCTGTGCTAGAGTACTTTTCTTGCAAAGTAGAAGGTTGATGGGGGAGGACATTAGTACCATTTTTACTCTAATGCTTTCAAAAGGCCAAATTCCAATACATGATACCTTCTGCCAGTAGTGCATAAAGAGGGCACCAGTTCAGATGAGTGAGGAATTTAAGTCCAGAGAAGTGCCATGCTGGTGTGACATGCACGTTGGAAGTCTGAGAAAGTGTACATGGTGATGGGGCTGGACTATCTCTGTCCATAAAGGTGATTTCTCCTTGCTTGATGCTTGTCCAGCAACAGCAGTGGATGCAAGCTTGGAATGAAGAGAACATGGAAAGGCTGTACTGAGGTTGGGAGAATGAGGTAGAAACTGTGAACATGGCATCTGATTTTGGGTTACTGTTTATTTGCATTTTAAATGCAGGAACATGGGATATTGCAGATGTAAAATCCTGTCCTGTGACCTTTGGGACACTGTCAGATCTCTCCAGGGATTTAGGTGAGTGGCCTCTTGTACTTCTATCTGAATTCTTCCATCACTTTCTTAGCTGCTTGGCTGAAAAGGGCTCTCATTGATCACACATGGGTCTTCTCCCCTGGAGCCACATCTCATTAGTCACTCTCCCTTGCAGAGCTTCCTTGCATCTGCAATCCAGCACACTAGCATTTTAGGGAGCAACATCAGAACCTTTTATTGAGCGCCTTCCAAACTCATGTACTCATCTTGGGATAAATAAAAAAAATATTGCCTCCCCTGCAGATTCTTTCTGTTAAGCTGACTCACAGAGAAGGTTTCTGTTGTGCTCTGATAACCAAAAAATTCAGAGAATTTCAGACCAAGGAAGATAGTGAATGTGCAGCTTGGAAAGGCTGTGTTAGAGGCTGCCTAGCCAGCAGCTTTTCATCCAGCACAGTGAGGGATTTTCTGCTTGAGCCTCTCCATGCTTGGCCTTGAGAAGGATGGAGCATCTCCTCGTTTTGCATTGAGTTAAGCCTAATTTCTGGCTTTCACTTTGCATCTTTGCAACTGTCAGTCTTCACTGATTGATTGCAGGCGTCCCTGGTTCATATATCCCCTGCCCACCAGAAATTCACATTTGACTGAAAGATTAGCTGCATGATGAATGCAAAGTCTGGTCCTGAATCTGTTAGAGATGCTGAAGACAAGCATAGATACATATAGATATCTGTGCACAAAACTGTGTGTGTGATGTTAGCCAGAATGCTGAAATCAGCTTCTGATAAGGCAATTAATATAACACCTGCTATATTTAACCATCTATTTTCCAACACTTTGTCAGTGGATTCAAGCAGTTCCTAATGTATAAGTACTCAGCAAGGAGAAATATTTTTTAACATCTGCATTTATGCAGCAAAAAATCAAACTGATACATAACTGCATAAAACTCAGGGGAAAGGAAGAAAGGAAAAGTCAGAGATGTGAAAAAAAAACCCTGATTTATGAAAGATGTGAAGAATACCCTAGTCTGTTATATACAGGCCTTAGAAAGGGGCTAAGGGGATCATTCAGGGAGGCATGTGAATCCTACTGGTTGCTTTAGTCACTGAAAGTAATCATCAAAACAACTTTTTCCTCCAGCAGCTCTCTCACCTGTGCTCTTTGATGGAGCAATTAATTTGGCAATTTTGGATTTCTGTTAGCTTGAGCAGAAGCCTTCTCACTGAAGGTGGTGGGAGTTGGAGACGGATACTCTGGATTTGGCCTTTGCTCTGCAGGAATTGCAGCTCCCTCCTCAGGTCCCCAACAGAGATGTGGCAGAAGTTTACATTTCTGAATGTTATTAGTGTAGCCATTCCTGAGAGAGTTGTTTTTAATAACTCATGCATGTAGTGTCCTCGTCCAGCCTTTGTTAATAAATCCACTGTGATGAGAAGCATAGATTAATGTGTGGCTTAAATTATATAACATCCAGGCATTGTGACATAGTGAGCTGACAGAGGCATGATTAACTGGTTTTAATAATGTGAATATACCTATGTGATTATCTTTTAGGTTTGGGATTTGGGCTTTTTTGGTCTAATTTTTTAATGAAGATGCTTTACTTTGTGCAGACAACGCGAAGAGTAAATCATCTGAGGACAGTCCTTCTAGAAGCTGTTGGCATGGCAGCTCAACTTTCCTCCCAGCAGATGATGCGTGGCAGGGGCAGGGTATGTCTCTTTGCCCTTTTTCTGTAAACAAACAAGAGCACCAGCGCAGGAAATCTCTTCAGTCCACACCCTAAGCCTCAGACATCAGGGTCCACTTCCCATGTGGCTCATTTGCTGGTCAGGGAGAAATCCTGTGTGGGTCTGGTTTTGAGCAGGTGCCCAGAGCTGCTGTGAGCTCGGTCAGGGCAGCAGTTGTCCATGCGGAACCCTTGAGAAGGGCAAGGATATTCATTTTATTTATGTATTCCCTCGAAGAAAAACAAACAATGCAGTAGGTACAGTCCACTTTGGTGCATACATACTGGTGCAAAGTGTAATCAGAGCTCCTGGGCAGCAGCACCAGATGCAGGGGGCTGTCTGCAGGCTCCTGTCCTCTGTCCAGCACTGGCACTGCTATCAGCTGCGGGCAGATAAGCAAGGAACAGGGCAAGCACAGGGTGATCCCTCCCCACACCCTGCAGAGAGCGGGTCAGGGACTTCCTGAGCCAGAGGCAGCAGGATGGGCTCTGTGTTTGAACAAGCCCCACGTGTTAGCAGTCAGCTCAGATTACTGAATCTGTGAGACGAGTTCAAAGCTGTATTTGGTTTTCATAACTGAAGCATTGTGTTTCCCTCCCTCCCATGGTGGTGTGGGAAGGTGGAGCTGAGTGTCCCTTTTCCAGGCAGCTGCAGCCCAGGCTCAGTGGGATGGCTGGGGGAGAGCCATGGAAGGACAGGGTGCTTTTAAAGCTCTGGGTACCATTGCCAGAACTTTAAATTTCCTTGGAAATCCCTTAACCCAGATGAAGAATACAACTCCAGTGCACTGTGGCAATCAGTCACAGTCTTTTTGTGACTGGTAATAGGTTTTTTTTCAGTTTTAAAAGAAATACAAGCATGGGTCCTGGGTGGCTGGAATAATTTGGCATGAACAGTGTGGGTATTAGATGACCTTTTCTTTTGACCTTTTGGCCAGGATCAAGTGAAGTATTTATATATACCCCTGTTGTTGGGAGGCCTTTCCCTACTCTTGCAGAAATGATGGCTGATGAGCTGAGCAAACCTCTTTGTGCTCTAGCTGCTCTGATTGCTTAACTGCAGGAGAACCCAGAGGGGTGGAATGCATTATGGAGAAAAGATTGTGGTTGTCTTGCTTCTCTGCCCAGCGGTAACTGAAGCTCTGAAGCAGATGCATCATTTTGGCCATGATTTTATAAATAGCACAGTTTGCTTTAAAAGGAATGAAAACAAAACCCCCAACCCTGAGCCTTCCCATCCCTTAGTACTGTGTTTCTTTACCCCTGCATTGCTGCAAAGGGTGCCTGGCCCTTTCCAACCTTGGAGCCCATGGGGGATGGAGGGAGGCAGTGTGGGCAGCTCTTCAGCAGTGTTCCCTTGCACTACATTTAGCACATGTCAGACTTGGCACACTCTGGGCTGGATCTGCACTTGCAAAGCCAAGCAGAGCTCTGCTTTTGGAGTTCCATATCAGTCTGAGAGTAGAATGATAGGAGCAAATTCAGCAGCTTGCTTCTGCAAACATCAGAGCAGAAGTGTTTAGAGGATTCTGTGTGTCTTACAGCTTGCTTTTTTGTCTTGGTATTTTTTTTTCCCTTTGAATCATCAGCCTTGATATTGATGCAGGGGAGGGGTGCATCAGGAACATGTATTCCCTGAATTTAGATGAGGTAATGGTTGGCATTAAGGTCGGCGCTGCAGGCAAAATGAGCTCTCAGACAGTTAAACATGGCCTGTTAGCTCTTGCAGGCTTGGGAGCTAAAAAAAAAAAAAAAGCCATTTCAAGGCCTAAATATGAGCTGGGGTCATTTTATCAAATGCAGTGCAGTACTTGTAATGAGTCTCTTTGTTCTGTGCTGGGCTGGTGCAGCTGAAGGAGCTGGGTGCTGGACTCCTGCCTCTGCCCTGGTGGTGCTGCTGCCTTGGCCTGCTGCCTGCTCCACATCTTTTTGTGAAGTACCAGCAATAATAACGCCCTCACTTACAAAAGGCTTGAGGTTTAAGTGTGGGCACAACTGAAACATACATACATAGAGGGACACAGGGAGTTAGTGGTAAATGGAACTGGGCAGTCACTTTTGGAATATTTGCAAGACTCTCAATCAGGCTGGTTTCCAAACAGCACACTCCTGTGTTGACATTCATTAATGATACATGCTGCTGGTGGTTAATTCTTAATTACTGTCATATCTGGAGTCCTGTGTCCATTTCTGGGCTTCCCAGTACAAGACAGTCAGGGGACTGGAGAAGGTCCAGCCATGGCTGTGTATGAGCACCTGATGGGGTCACTGCCTATGGCTGGCCTGGAGAGTGGGGAACAGGAAAATGGGTAAGAAGTGAATTTCCACTTATCCATAAGTGAAAGCTTTTTTTTTATGGTGAGAGTGGTCAGGAAACAGAACAGTTTGCCCAGAGTGATTGCAGACTCTCCACCCTTCAAAATATTCAAAATTCTGCTGCATTCCTGAGAAACCTGAGCCTTCTGTGAGCCATGAGGTGGGACTAGAAAATCTCCAGAGGCCACTTCCAACCTCATTGATTCTGAAATTCTCATTTGCTATCAGTCATTGTCTCTGCATTTTCAAACAATTAGTCCTTAGCAATCTAAGCCTTTGTTAGCTGGAGGCATTCAGTGTCTTGAAGTTGAAGCCACACGGTCAGCACTGATGGCTGCAGTCCCAGTAGTCCCACCAGGAGGCTGAGGTGGCCAGGACTCTGCCATGAGGGAAGGGAGCCCCAAAGTGGGAAGCTTTGTTCATCATCTTTTTTCCCTACTCATCCTTAGTGTTTGCATACTTTTCATCCTGTTACAAAGAAAAAGAAATGTGGCTGAACCTCTTTGGGTCTTGACATAATTCACTTTATTTTTGTGCCTAGGAAGTGCCCTGCTTTTGCCAGGTGCCTTTCTTGCTTCTTCTGCACGGTTGTTCTTGATCCTCCTGCCTCTGCCTTGGAGAATTTACTTGTATGTGCTTCCTAACACTTCCCTTTGTACCTATGCCACACATCTACCACTGCCCCTTGGTGACATTTACGTACTTCAGCTTTGCTGTCCCACAGAATGCACCACAAGCCATGGCTAATTTTGCTGTTATTAAACATGTAACCCACACAGTGTAGCCAGCTGGGCTGTTTTGGAGCACTTGTGTCTGGTTCCAAGGCAAGGGAATACTAATTTTATCCCATGCATCTGCCTCCAAGTGCAGCGGACCCGTGCTTTGGCAACAGTGCAGTGCAATCTCAGAAAATCCACATTCTGCTTTGCAAATGCAACATCTCATGACCATGAGAGTCACTTTTTATCTGTGTCTTGGCATCCTCCCAATGAATCCTTCTTGATTGCCAAAGCAAATTTTCCCCATAAACTTAAGAAAACTCCCACATCTCCTGACCATGTCTCCTGACTCCAAACCTTCCTTCTGTTCCAGAGTTAAAATCAATTTCAATTCCTTTGTTTTATGGGAATCAGTAGCTTTTTCCACTAAAAGAAGTCTTCAGTCTGGAGTTTACTTGATATTTTGCCTCTACTAAATTATGCTGAAGGAAGGTGCCAAATAAGGGATTCTTCCATCCAGCTATTGACCTGTAACACAGAAATTCAAGCTTTAGACTGGAAATTATCTACCCATTTCAACTGAATGTATTACACTTAGTCTACAAGTGCTGTCTTGGCAAGGATTTGGGTTAGGACTGTGTTTGTAACACAGTAAACTGCCCTTTGCAAAGGGATGGGTTTTCTACAGCAGCCACAGAAAAGCTCAGTGCCATGGACAATATGCAGCCTACTGAGGGGTTTGCCCTGCCAGATGAACCTCCCTTAAGTTTCTGATGCCCATATTTTGGGACAGCATGCCAAGAGAGATGTTGATAGATTAGAATCCAAATGTACAACTCCGGATTAGAAAATTTTAAATCCCCTTCTTGGTGACACAGACTGAGTTTTGCTGCAGTACTTGCCAGTTCCATTTTCCAGGCCAGATAATTAGGTTCAGCCTGTACAGCATTGTACTCCACCCTATCTATCAGCAGGCACAGAGAACTTGCTGACTGTCTCCTTCAACCAGATCCTGCTGCTGTGGGGCCCTGTTTGCCTGCTCCCCAACACCCCCAGGACACAGCTGTCTGCTCCTCCTTGCACAGGAGAGACACTGGAGACTAAGGGCGCTCAGGTAGTTGGTGCTGGGATGGACTTTCTGCCTGCAGAGGTGCTGGCAGCCTCCCTGATTTCTGAAGACACTTTCAACGTTGTGCCTCACAGGATCTGAGTGTGTTTTCATTGCATGGGGTACATGGAAACCACCTTGGCCTTGAAATGCACTCTGCAAATGTTTGCTGCCAACAGAAAAGTACAGCTTTGCATGAGTGGAGTTTGCTGGAGGACTGGGGTGGGTTGCAACCAAGAACTTCGTTGGAAAGTGACATTTAACAGCATTGCTTTTGTAAAAATGAACAGCAGGAATTGCCAAGATGTTGGTACTGAGAGAGATTATCACCTCTGTGAGGGTTAAACCCACACAGGGAGCAGGGGGACACACTGCTGCATAGCACGTTCCTTTTAGTTTATATTCACAGGAATTACTGATCAGTTTTAGCCTGTGAGAGAATTGATGACCCAAGGAGAACCAGATTTAAAAATACTTGAGCATATTCAAAGTTTAAACATAACGTGGGAGATGTCACTGTAGAAGGGAAATGTGCTACACAACAGGAGAGATTTTAAGTCAGAGCTTTGGGATAAGTACATTTAATCAGAGCTTTGGGATAAGTACATTTAATCCGATTTCCCCATCAAATCCAGCAAATTGTAAAGAATCTTATATTGCCCTTAATTTTAGTCTGAGTTGATTTTAAACACCCCTGGGACACCATACTTTGGGAAGGGTAATTCTGAGATGAGGCAGAGTCACCACTGTCTGGCCAAGTTTCATGCCCACGTGTCACAAGGGTGAAGCATTAACATATGCCCATTGCAGGCAGTTTGCCATCAAAACTATTTTCATGTTTAGAAGTATATAAATAAAATCACTTTTTGAGATATCAGAAGTTAAAAAGGTGAAAACAATAGTTGTGGCTTTCCATGTGTTAAGTTATGGTCTGTTTTGCTTGTACACCCATGAGAGCATCCATCAGCAGAGATGCTGCCTTGCAGCTCAGGAGACTGAATTCTATTTTGTACTGGAATTTTATTGGGGAATGCATTCAAATTAAGTAGCTCCTTCCCCTTTTGAAGAAGGACATACATTTTGTCTAAATAGAGGGCATGGATTTTAAACTGAGAAACTTGAACAATGTTTATAATCGTGTTTATAACATTTGGCAGCAAACTGGTCAGAGCAACTTTTTGGAAACAGTTTTCTTTTATCATTCCCAGCATGCTTTTGGTTTTGGCCCAGCTTCAAGAAGAAGTTTTTCCATCCGGCTTGGGATTTTTTTTTTTTTTTAAGAGAAGTAATCAGCTAAGAATTGTTGTTATTATTATACGTTGTGTTTTTAAAGTCGTTCTTCCTGTTAGGATAAGACTTAAGATTGTTACAATCAAATTGTTAAAAAATAATCAAGTAGTCCTTTCAACATCTTATGCTGATTTATCTGCTTTTTTGCACCTCATTCAGTTTGGATGAAGGAATAAAACTGGTCTGTTTTGCCTTCTTGACTAAGGACAGTTTGCCAGTGCTTTGTGGAGAGGCAGCTGAGGGCTTGTAGCCAGATTTTCAAAGGTACCAGATGCTGAAAGATAGAGAAACCTAAAAGATTTTGAAAAGCTTTTTGCCCAGTTCCTATGAAATGATCAGAATTAATGCAGGGTAGGTGTTACCTATTTCATGCCTATTTAGAGTTGTATCTTAAGGAGGTTTGGAAATCAGTGCTGGGATGGTGCTTTTCTGGCTTACATTCAAGAAAAGAAAATAGAAAAGGAAGATGAAGTTGCAAATGTACTTGGTTCTATTTTTTGTGAGAAAGAAAACACCAATGAGAGCAATAATGAATGCACAAATCCTTTGTTAATATTACTCTTCCATGTGAATAATTGCTCAGAGGATGGTGTGTTGCAGTGAATGGAAGAGCCTGCTGTGTCTTCCAGTGTTTCTGGATATGCCTCAATCCTTCTTCATAAAATTAAAAGGAAATATTTGACAAGCCATGCTATTAGTTTTGTAAAGCTTGTTTTCTTGAAGTGCAGGCTAGAAGGGCTTTTGATTTTGTATGTGCTTTCCTGCCCTTCTTTAATTTTTCTCCGGTCCTGAGGAGTGCTGTCACTAATTGTGAATTGGCAGACAGTGTATATGTCCTAATACATTTTTAAAAATAAATTTGTAAATGTTTTAACACATTTAAGACATCCACACATGCACATCCAAATATGGGCAAGCAAGAAGAGATCAGGTATTTTTGCAGCATTTGTGCTACTCATGTGAGGCTGGGAAGTAGTATGGATTTGAACATAACTCATTTGTATGCTTGCCCTAATAGGTGACCCTTCAGTGATTGACCTGGACTCTGACTGGAAGGCTCCCACAGAGGAGTGGGGAAACTGGACTGGAGATGAGGAGCATAAGACAAGGGATGAGAAAAAGGTGAGGGAGTGCTGTTGATGGCCAGGGGAGACCTGGTCCACAGGGGTCAGTCTCATCCACGCTGGGGTCTCCAGTCCAGCCCTGCAGCCAGGCTCCTTTGGTTGTGGGGGCTTTCTCATGTTGGGAAGAAGTGTTTGGCACAGTCCCTGCCTGACCTGTCTGAGATAGCTGGAGCTGGGGAACACACTTGCAGGAGGCATGAGATGGGCTTGGGGGAGTTGGCTGGTTCTGGGAGTTCATCAACTCCCCGGTATCGCTAAACAGCAAACCCTGGGTGTTTGCACCCTACTGCTGCTGACCTTCTCAAATACTCAGGCCTTAAAAGAGGTGTTGAGTTCAAAGCTGACACAGCCTTCACAGCATCTCGGGCAGCCAGGACATATTTAAGTTTGCTGATAAGAGGGTTTGGTGACAGTGATACAGTGGTATCTTGGGTGGAGATGTAAAAGCAGAAGTCTTGCTGTTTAAATGCTTTCTAGAAGCCCAGGGAAATGTTCACTTCAGGCAGCAGTGAGAAGAGCATGCTGAGCTTGAGATGTGTTAAGCTGAGGTGTAAACCCTGTGCAGAGAGACAGCCCCACTTGTACACTGTCAGCACATACCTGGAGGTAATCAGTTTTCCTGAAAAAAAACAAAATTAACTGTTCCCAGGACTCCTCTTACAAAATCTCTGATGCTTTCAGGATTTGCCAAAAGGCAAAGCAGGCATTCGTTTCTGCCTTTCTGGACCTGAAAGCAAAACACAACGGAAGAAGAAGAAAATGGAAGTGAAGGAAACAAGGGGTGGAGCTGGACTGAGGCATGTGAGTATTTTGTATTCCGAGAGTAGTCTTTGGTTTTCCATGAGCAGAGGAGGATTCTTCTCTGTTAGGATGACCTAAGGGAGACTTTTCTTCCTCTCTGTCTTCTGGCTTTCTCTTCTCTTTTCTCCCTGTCTTCCCATAAAAAGAAGTTATGAGCACAGTGAACAGCGGAGTTTTGCAACATGGTATTCCCTAACATATTTTCAAAACACTTTGATTTTTCAGTATGGAATGTTGGAATGCATCTGCCTAAACATTTTTTCATCCATGATTAAAAACAGATGCACTCCCAATTTAGTGTTGGCCTGTGTTTCATCTGTAGCTGAATGTCAGACAGAGATATCAGCAGTAATGAAAAGGTGGTTCCCAAAAGTCAGTGAAGATAAAACAAGGCCACTGTTATACCACTAAAAAGCTTATTGAGAGAAAAATGTCTCAGAGTGCAACAGAGAGAGGCTGTGGAGAATGTCAGTTCATTTGGGATAGGAAGTGCAAAGAAACAGAGTGTTGACTAGCTTTTGGACCAGTCCTTGCCTGTGATTGGTGCTCAGTGAAATGAGAAATTGTGGGGGGGAATGCCCAAAATGCCCAGATTGTATTTCATTCACTTGTCACAGAATATGTTTTTCTGGACATGTACAGCTGCTTTTTTTTTTTTTTTTTAAATCATTTGTTCTTCCCTCACACCCACTGTGGTCTCTCATGATCCTTGAGACGATTTTGCTCCCAGATCTCCTGATGCTCCCATTTTAAGGGAAAGGTTTTAACTACCTCACTGACCACAATCCACATAATCATTAGGATATTCTATCAGTTCCCAGAGTGCTGCCATACCACTCTCTGCCTTGCACATCCAATTTGTTGGTTTAGCTTTGTATGTACCTTCATGAATAATCTTAACAGTGCCGTTCAGACTCCTCAGGACAGCACTGCTTCTTCTGATGTGTTTATGATGGGCCAGAAGAAGCTCGTGTCATGTGACAACCCCAAATGCTGATGTCTGGTGCCCCACATGCTGCTGTGCAAGCTCAGCCTTCAGACGGACATAAAAAATGAAATTACTTATGAAGCCAGATCCACAAAGTTGCTCATCACACTCCTTGTGCTACCTCTAGTGTTTCTGTGGACTCTAGTCATCTAGCAGTCACTGGGCACATCTTACTCTTCAGTGTCACTCCACAATGCGAGTATTTTCATCTCAGTATTTCTTGCTGCTCTTCTGTTCACTGGGGGAGGCAAGGTGAAAAATAATACTGAAAGACAATTTCAACACTTTAATCCCCTCTAAAACAAATAAATAAGAGGTAGGTAGATAACATGGCAAAGTATTCTAACAATGTAAAAATTAATTTGTCCTGCAGTTTCTTTAAATGCCCCACAATAATGACATTTTCTCATATTTTGTACTTGCATATGCTTCGTTTAACTCACATGCTTAGTGAAGCATATTGTTTCAATTAAGCCTCAGCAAGGTTTGCAAACAAGAATGGAAGAAGGCCCCAGGGACTTAAGATCTACAAAACATAGCAGTGATGCAGCCGGTGATTCCTTCGAAAAATCCTTGGATGCTGTTAATGATTCAGCCAATAATGGTAAGTGATTGTTTTTTGACATCTGATGAAGTTTCAGAATAATGTGTAATCTAAGAAGTGCTCACAAATGCATTTTTAAGTGAATATGTGAAGTGCTTCTCCTTTCAGAGGCTCTGTATTACTCAGAGGCTTTTCCGTGACGAATACCTGTTCCTGTTCCTCTCAGAGTTACTGAGCAAAAAAAAAAAGCTACTATTGCATTTAGTGACAGTAAATTTTGCACACTGCTTTTCAACGTGAAGCAGAAGCAAATACGAGTGAGTCAGAGCCCACTAAAAACATTGAGTCCTCTCCATGACTTTGAATTAGCCTCAAAAGTAAGTAGCCCTTGTAAAACACATCTAAGAACCCTTAAATCCTCTTCATCAGGCAAAAAGCCAACAGTTTTCAGGGATGCAATTGCACATGGAAGGTTTGTGTATTATCCCTGTTGTTTGTATGGCAGGTGTACCTGGCAAAAAGGAGAGGAGGAAGAGGAAAAAAATGAAGAAAGAGACTTGAGGGAGCTGTGTAGATGCCAGAGTGCCAACACGATGGGGCAGACATGCCAATGAGCTGCAAGGATTCTGCTTTCTGCCATGCTGCTGAGCCCCAGGCAAAGAGAGGCTCCAGGAGACCTCCCAGCAAGAGGAAGAGAAGAGGAGCAGTGAGCCAGAGAGCGTGAGTGTGTGAGAGAGCAGAGAGAGGGAGCAGGCTGTGCACAGGAGGTGGTTTTGAAACAGAGTGGCTGCTCATTGCAAGCTGCTGCCCTTGATCGAAAGCTGTTGAATGGGGTTTGACTGGTTGCATTAAGTCCTTTCAGTTTTTTGCTGTCACGTTGTTCGTCAACTTCTAGTGTTCTATGCCATTGTAGAAATAGTCAGGCTGTACCTGACTGTGATTGTACTTTGGTCCCATGGAGGATCCACCAGCTAGTCTGGTCTCCTCTGGCATTTCTGCAGAGGTGCTCATCGACAGGCTAGTAATGTACAGAAGTAAGCACTGTTCAGAAACAAAGGGAGAATATGGATCATTCTCCAGCCTCCTAACTCTTTTAAATCCTTGGTAGCTGCTATTGTCAGACTTTTGCCTCTTACTTTGTCATATTTACACTTTTTACCCCACATCAGACTAGTTTGCTCCTCAAGGAACATTTCTAAAGGAGGTTTTAAACTTGTTTGGAAAGATGGTCTAAACCCATTTTTCTCCCTGGATTTCATGGTGGGCTAAAGTTTAAAGTCTGTACGTCCAAAGCATGTCACATTTGTACTTATAGTAGAGGTAACTTTTAAAAATAATTTTTCTTAATCTGATGTTTGGAAGTTTTTTATAATTTTGTCTCTTGAATATTCTAATATAAACTAAATTTGTGAATGAAGTTTTAAAGTCAGTTTAGTGTTTATTGAAGGGTGTGTATTTCTCCTTGTCAGAGGGCTCATAGCATGGAGGAGAGAATGTGTTACAATAGAATATTGTGGTTTATAAACAGTGCTGAACTGACACTACTAAAAGCAGAAGCCCTTTATCCCCAGAGGAGCTGCAGCTTTGGTGGTAGCTGGGGGGGGGGGTCTTCAGACAGTCCTGAGACTGTGCCTGACCCATTCCAGAAGTGCTGCCTCAAAGGATGAGATAGTGTTTCTCAAATCTCCATCTGCATTTGGTTCTGTGTCTTTGGAGATGGTGGGGGATGGTTACTAGTGCATGTTAAATGTGTGCACATTTGTAGGCTTTGGGCTGATGCTGTGAAACTCTTTTCACTAGGACAGTGAGTAATCAGGGATGTCTGTGGCTTTACACTGCCACAGCTGCACTCCTGTTTGCATCACAGAGCCAGAGGAGAGCTCTGTGCTTCTGCCATTGCATCCCTGACCCTGATCCCAGCTTGTCTAAGCTTTACCTGCAGCTCAACACTTTTCCCTGATGGCCTTCATCTGTTGCATAGCTGTCAAATCAGCTGTACCCTCCAGAGAAGCAATTAACTGCAGCAATGTATTTGTGTTTAGAGTTTAGCTACTATATGTTGAAGGGCAGTCGTCTTGTGCTGTGATTTTTGGGGTAGTTAGCTGTACTGTGTGCCCTGACATTTAGCACAGTAGGGTTGTTTCAGACAGGCAGGGGAGGGGTAATCTTAACTGATGCCAGTGAGCAGCCCACTGTCTAGGATCTGCACATCTTGGTGTTTGTGTCTCAGTGTGGGTGAAATATTGGCAGTTTATGAATGGACTGAACAGACCAAAGAGCTTTTATCAGGAAAGTAACTGATTTGGAAGAGATGCATAACAAGAAAATACATGACCTTGCTGGAGGAACAGGTACAGCAAATTCAAGGATTTAGAAGATGTGATAATGAGTATGTGGGTAATGAACAAAGTTCTGCTATCCCTGAACCAATGGAAAACATTCATTGACCTCATTGGGGCCAGGATGTTGCCCATGGCCTTTGCTTAGCATTGAAGGTAACCACTGTCATTCAAAAAAGAAAGAAAGAAGGAAAAAAGGGATAAAGAGAAGCTCACAAGATTAGTGGACTACAGATTTTTTTCTGCTTTTTTCTCTATATCTGCTTGTAAACTTTTTTGATGTCTTTGTAATTATGCTTTATTTCAACATTTTTCAGTATTTCAAATGTCACTGTTTTTATAATAAAAATTTAAAACTTTTGCCCAAAGCCCAACACTCATGAGCTGTTTTATTTAATTTGTATGTGTGAGTAAGAGCATGTGTTTTTTTGCTAGAACCATTCAATTTACAAGCTTTTTCAAGGTACTATAATTTTTTTCAGAAATTCCCTTCACCTGAACTCTTCTATGTTTAGGAAATCCTCGTGACATTCTTTTGTTGTTGGGATGAAAGAACAATCCAGACTTATAACACTGACAAGCTGACTGAGGTGCTCATGACAAGCAGCAGCAAATTATATTACTGTTTTTCTGTCAAATTCTTCAGTACCCCTCTTCCTGACTTCAGTGGTATCTGAGGCCTGCATTTTCCTTCTGGCTTCACAGTTTCACCTCTGGAAAGTCATCACAGTAATACAAATGGGCTCAATAGTTTACAGCAGCACATTATTTAATACCACACTCTAATGTAGGCCAAAAAAAATACACTTCTAAAACTAAATATTCTTGATCATAGGCTTTCCTAAGTAATTGAAAAGCACCTTTCAGGGCGAATTGGGGTGGCAATGTACAGCATGCTTGTGTGATTCATCTGTTTTGTCAGCAGCTAGGAAAGAGTATGTTGGTTGCTGCTTGTTTGATAATGCTGTGGCAATGCCTGGAGCCTTCCTGTACCACGTCCCCCAGCAGTGCTGCTGCACAGGCTCCCAGGAATGCAGAAGTGTTACTCAGTGAGAGAACTGAATTTAAAAAAACAACCAAACTGAAACACAAAGCTCTAAGCAACTCTGTCAACCTCCATTCTTTCACTTCCCAGTTGTCAGAGGCTGAAAAACCATCACACAACTTAATAAATGGTCTCTGCAGATGCTTTGAAAATCAAACCCTTGAGTTCCTTAAGAAACTCCCCTTTATCACCACATGTTCAGGTTATTCTCTGGTTTCTGTGCTTTTAGGACAGAGGCTATGCAGATCATCAGCCTGTTCTGCTGCTCCTGGCTCCGGGAGGGTTAAATGGGTGTGCTGGATGCACACATTCTCCAAGTCTCTGATCTTTGCTAGCTGGAGACTATTGTAAATCCTCAGACAGAAGATTCAACATCCCCCTGTCAGGAAAATTAAGAACAAACACCAGAGGTTTATGTCCAAAAAGGAGACAAGAGGAGTCCTTTTACTTTATTAGAATAAAGGGAGAGGCCATGGGGCATTTCCCTGGTGTCTCTCAAATTTTTGGAGGATGCAGCCTCCACACTTTTTATCCTAATTTCTCCGCTGCATTTCCCTCTCTCTTTCCCCAATGGCTGAGGTACTTGAGAGGTACAGACTTCCTGGGATGCCTGATACCTAAGATTCCCCTCTAATGTATAACCCTCCCTTTTAATTCTTACGGAATTCATAGTCTTTCCCCATTGTTTCTTTCATCTTTCAATATCCAATTTCATTTATCAGCAAACCTACAGTTTGTTTGTAAAAGCAAATATCTTTTTTCCATTCCTCAATCAGTGGAATCCTTCCCATTGTTTCTTTTATCTCTCAGTGCTAGTTTTCTCTACCAGCAGACCACAGCTTGTTTGTAAAGACAAATCTGTCATTCCTCTTGCCCCTAACATCCTGAAGCATTGCTTGAGCTATAACCATCCCTTAGAAGAGTAAATCGAGAGTAGTTCTCTGATCATTCAATAACCCAGTGCAGTCTAATTGCCAGTTCATGGGCGAGGTCCAGCTGGCATCCCTTGCCTTTTCCCTAAGCAATTTATTAGCTGCTTGAGAGGCACTTGCCTTAGGAACGGCCAAAAGCTCTCCACATGCCTGCAAATGACCCAGCGGCTGGAACTGAAGCCTCTTGTGCAGCCACAGTGTAGGAGGTGGGATGAAGTGTGGCTGGCAAACATCTATGATCTGGTTAGGGGCAAGCAACTAATTGTTGCAGCAGCAGCTGTAAATGGTGAAATACACACAGCTTTAAGTTTCCACTTTCTCTTAAACTCAGTCTGCTCTATTTTTGTAATGATGCTTTTTCTTGTGGACAGCCTCTTGAAGGTGGAAGATTGGCCATATCCCCACTAAAAGGGATCTCCATACATGATGAATCCATAGTATCACAGGCATTAAGATATGGCCGATTATATAAGTGACAAACTCTTGACCTACAAAGTTGTGTTTACTTGCAGGCAGACAGCAGGATGCAGATGCAGAGGCTGAAGCTTTGCTTCACACTCAAACCATGGTATAACACTGCCAGGGTTAAGGCAGGCAACCATAGAGAGGAATTTGGCCTGCTGTTCCATAATTATCCATAACTGATCACTGTAATTGTCTATAATTACCAAGGTCCCACCCAATGTGCAGAGGCAGAGCCAACATGTGCACAAGCTGACTAGCAGGTAGATATGCTAATTGCCTGGCAGGAAATAATTTCTTTACTATGCTTACAACATGGGCCTACTCTGTAACACTGAGTATTTTCTAAGGGTAGCTGGAGGTTGTGAGAGAGGGTTTTCAAGTCATGAGCCACAAAAAAACAGATATAGGAAACTTTGTCCTTCTTTGATGGTACTGAACCAGACCCAAGGATCTTTTCAAGGTAAAATGAACTTTGCAGTATGTGCCACCCCTGACATTCAGCCCTGCAGGTGTTCCTGCAAATGAAAGGTCCTCACAGACACTGTAATGCATTGATCTCAGAAACAACTCCCTCTGTCTTCTGGGGAAAAGGCCACTGTAAGAGTAATTGACCCCCGTGTCATCCCACCAAGAGAATATCAGAAATTTGGTAAACATTATTTTTCTATCAAACTTTGATTTCTCTTTGCACATGATTTTCTTTTGGTGGTGAATCTGTGCCGTGCATGTTACAAGGACTCATGATAATTGGCTTTACTGAGCTTTTCTGGCAGCAACAGCCACCTGTGACAGTGTTCCTCCTGGAAACCTTCTGGCATCCCAAACTGCAAACCCAGTCAAGCAGCCAACCTGTAAAGAAATAACAACCACTAGAAGGTGACTCCCTGTTTGCCTGAGAAGATAGTGTTCAGGTCCTCAGGCTCCTCCTGTTCACCCTGCCAAGATTCATGGTGGGGCAAGTCCGGGCTGAGGGCTGGAAGGGGAAGGCTGCCAGTGAGTACAGGAGATTTTCCATTTCCAGTGCTCCCTGTTGTTCAAGTGAAAGCACTGAGATATCTGAAATTGCAAGTACCATTTTAGATCACGTTATTTTTAGACATTTTCATAGCTCCTCAGCTGTGTGGAGGCTGCTATAAGTGAAGCACAGCTCTTTTAATTTAGCACATTTTGATTCTCTAAATGAATACAAGAATTTTTATTCGGTGTTTAAGATTTAGAAAATCTGAGCATACAGTGAGTAACCCAGAAACAGTCCTGGGCTTAGAGAAACTTCATATCATGCTGTCATATTCTAGCTTATTTTCTAGCCCTGACTTTCTGACCCATCTGTTATGAGTTTAAAAGGTTTGGAACTGAGTTAAACTGACTCACACTGGTAAAAGATAATTCATACTGTTAACAGCAATCAACTAGAACAAATAGTACAGAAGCTTGGAATATTACATTAGGAATCCCAAAATGAAGTTGATTAATTCAGTAAACAAGAGTAACATTCAGTAATCACAAAACTCATTGTGATACATTCTTATTAATTTCTAACCCTTTGTACAAGAAGCCACTGATCCTCCAAATTAGATTGTTTTCCTACAAAATTATTCTTGGAGAAAAAAGATGGTAAAATTTGTTAATGCTGACTTCAATGCTGGATATCTATGACTTTGCTGTATGAGTCACCAACAGGAAAGTTTTCCCCTGACTAATTTATATGAGGGTTTTTTTCCCCTCATTGATATGTTAATGCTTTGCTTTTACTCCAGCACATTCTTATCTCTTTTTAAGGAAGCAAGAAGTCAATCCATGTTTTCAGCCTGGGTATTTTTCACACCTTCTGCATCAGTTCTATGGATTTTTCTAAATTCTGTTAAGGAGATACAGTATTATATATTTCAGTTTCCATGTAGCAATATTACTTTCTCTGTGATGTTGAAGAAGTGGTTTTTTTAATCTAAAAATGTTTATTCAGCATGGAAAATAACTGAGTCTGAGGAGCTAACAAACCTTTTTTTCTTCCTTTTTTTTTTTTTTTAAGTTTTAGAATGCAGAGTAGCAGACACATGCATAAAGTTATAGGAAAAAGACCCAGAAAAATAGCGGTAGCTTGTTCCTGCCCTCATACTCAAGTGCCTTCCTTTATGGATGGAGGAGCTCCAACATGTCCTGCACTGTACCTTTTATTTCCTGGCAGAGAAGCCAATGGACAAGATGTTCCTAGAACTTTGATTGACCTGTAGTAGTGTTGGTCAGATCTGTTCATCTCACTGTGCCTTTGTTTCTCAACCCCCATCAGGACAATATTTTCACTATAAAGTGATGTGAACTCTGCCTGAGGCCACATATAATTATCAGTTCAGAGTCTGTAGGTTTCCCTTCACACAACACAGCAGATGCTGAAGCAGAACAGCACCTTATTCTTCAAAATATTGCCATCCTGGCAATAGTTCAATGGTTACAGCATTAAGCCACCATCTTCTAGCCAAGGATAGACTGAAGAAGAGCACAAAAGGGAAAAACTATGGTATTACAAAAAATAGCAGAAAACAGTCTTAGTGCTGCATTGTTTTGACATCTTGCAAGTGAAGGACTTGAAATTTCTGAAGAAGTTGAAGCGTGGTCTCTCATTTACCTAATCGTAGCTGTTTTGCTGCCACCTTATTAAAATATGATTATCCAAAACTAATTTGTGTTTGGTGAAACATTGCCAGGCTCTCTCAAGACAGAAGTGCAAATCTCCTGTCTAGACATGGATTTTGAAAACCTCGACTAGTTTGGCTAATGAGGAACACCTCCATATCAAACCCTCCCTACCTGCTGAGAGGGAAAGAGTTAAAATGTCATGCTGGTAAAGGAATCCCAATCATTCTTTCGCAGCTGCTTCTGACTTGCAGATCTTTGTATGGTTTCCTGCTCTTACTGTTGTGGATGCTTGGGTCCTGCATGCCATGGTCTTTCTGCTATTTGTGAGGAAGTTTTATCACTACTACTCGCTGACTCTCTGAGATTTTGCTCCGCCTGTCATGACTGACTGTAAGCTGAGCCAGAGTTTTTAATATATTTAGCCTCACAAATCCCCTTTGAACTAACAAAAAGGAGAGAATTAAGGCTCAGCGAGAAGGAAGTGTCTTGCCTGAGGTTATCTGGGCTGCGTGAGCATAGAAGAACTGCAATCTTTCACAGAGGGTAGGACTAAAATCATTAACCTATTACCTCTTCCCTTAAGTACAAGAAACAATGCAATCATTCTCAAAATACTCTCTAAATCTAAATCTTTCTTTTCCTTTTATTTTTTTGAAGGGATGAGAAAGTGGAAAGGTTTTTTAATCCAAATTCAATAGTTCCACATCAGCCTATCCTGCTGTGGAAAGCTTCTTTGTGATGTTAAATGAGATTCACATTATTCTTCCCAGTATCTTTGTTGTTTGCAGAGTATAACAAGCAGCAAAGCTCAAGGGAATCGCATCAATTTTTATTCTGAGTCTGGCTGACAAAGATATGAACACTTAATTAAGATTTCTTTCATCTCATGAAAATAGCCCTGAAAATCTGAGCCTGACGAGAGCTTGATCTTAGCGAAGGCAAAATGTCCAACTGCAAGATCTTAGTTGGAACACTTGCCCTCACAGATCATTTGAACTGGAAGTGGGACCGAAAGGTTTCCAAGTGGATGTCCAAACTTTGAGGGAGAGGCTCCTGCTTTCATTTCTGACTCATTCTAATCCTGTGAATTCCTGTTTCACACAGGGAAAGACCAACAGGAAAGAGAATCTCTCAGCTCCGCAGAACAATGTAATCAATTCAGGCATGCATGCAGCAGGAATAGTTGGCTTAGGCTTCCCAAAGCGTGATCTGTGTTAAAACCGATTTTTTAAATGACTGATTACAACAAAATGCACATTCTTTTTTCTAATTCTTTTTTTACATAGACACGTGTATATTGATTAAAATTAGTCCCTTCTTCCTACATTAAATCAGAGTGTTGATAATTAGGCATCTATGCACAGGGCTGAGAACATTAGGAGCACTAAAGAAACAATAGTTTATAATAGGATCATTACAGCCATCTTAGCACATTTACAACATGTTTATTCAAAAATGAAATATGCCCTAAGGAAGAAAAACACCAACTGTGGAACCCTGGGGATTTAAAATAAAAAGGTCACTTTTAAAGCCCTTAAGTAAGTAATTTCAAACAACTCAGCAACAGTTCACATTAAAAATAGACTAAGCAGCTAAAACAATAAAATGTGTTAATTGTACAATCTGGAATGTATCAAAAGGACAAGCACTGTCACTCTCATTACCTTCTCATTGTTCAAAGTGAAAAACCTCAATATTAATACTGACATACATCTTGGTGTATATATGCACAGCAAATATTTATGGTTCTGTGTCTCAGATTGTGCACTGCCAAGAAGGAAATACTTGCAGCTGCAAGTAGAAGGTTAAAATAAACTGTGCATTTCTGCATCAAGAGCTCAGGTCTCCAGAAACCATTGGGTCAGGAGAAGTTTACAGGTCCTACTACATGTGGAAACGGGAGACTGTGTGTCTAAGTGGTGGTGAAACTTACCACATACACAAATGAAGGCAGCACTTGGATTTATACACATTGTTTCTAATTAACATATTAAAAAGTGCAGCACCCGCAAGTTTCTGTGTAGCTAATGAAGCATTTCCATTACCCACGCACCAACAGGGGCTTGAGTAGGGCTTGGAGTCACCAACAAAGTAAAACACCTCTGTGGACTAAATTTCACCTCTTCTCTTTTCCCTCTGATGGCATATCCTCTTAGCATGTAACACAATCTTAATATTATTCTTTAATCCAAGGAAATAACTCAAAAGAACAGCAGAACAGTTCATGTGAACTAAACCTTCTGCAGCACTGGGTAAATTTCAGCAAAAGCCGGGGGATGTTGGCAGTATCTCAAAGCAGACCTCTTCAGGTTCTGCCCAGGTGTCATGGTTTAGGAATGGTACTCCCCAGCTCAGGACCCCCACTGAGACTTTCCAAAACCACACACTTCTCTCTCCAACTCCCTTGTCCCCTTACCTTTCCTGCTGTGTTGGGATGGAGTTGAGAATTGGAGGCACAACAATATACTGGAAACATCAACGAGATAAGAAACCTGCCCCCACTGCCAAAACACAGTACCAGTCAGCTCCTTCCTCCATATTTTCTCCATAAGAAGAAACCCCTTTTACCCTGGCTCCTGGCACCTCCTTCACGTGACGTGGGATAGAATAACCTCCACATCCAAGCCATGCTCTTTTCTGGCACCTGCAAAAATTAACACTGGCCCAGGACATCAGGAGACATTACTTACTCTTTGCTATTTTGGAATTAAGGGATGTCCATAATCACAAAATCAATTAGGTTAGAAAAGACCTGTGAGATCATTGAATCCAAACCATGACCTAACACCATGTCAACCAGACTACAGCACAAAGTGCCGTGTCCAGTCTTTCTTTAAACACCTCCAGGGATAGTGACTTCTGTTCTATTGCCTAACCACCCTTTCAGTGAAGAAATTCCTCGTCATCCAGACTAAACCTCCCTGACCATGTCCATGAGGCCATGTCCTCTCATGCTGTTACCAGTTGCCTGGGAGGAGGCCAACTCCTGGCTACAGCCTTCTTTCAAGAGCTGTAGAGAGCGATAAGGTTCTCTCAGCTTTCTTTTCTCCAGGCAAAACACCCTCAGCCACTCCTCATCAGACTTCTGCTCCAGATACTTCAGCAGCTCTATTGCCCTTCACTGCACATTCTCTAGAACTTCCATGTCCCTCCTGAACTGAGGGGCTCAGAAATGGCCGCAGAGTTCGAGCCGCCCCTCAACCCGCGCTAAGTGCATGGGAATGTCTCTAGACAACGCAGCTTTCCCCACAGGTTTTCGCTGCCGCCCCGGCTACCAAGTTCCAGCTCTTCAAAGCCCTGACGAGCTGCTCCCATGCGCCAGGCGAGCAGGGCAGAATCTCTCCCAGCCAGACCCGCCTGAGGGCCGGCGGCAGATGCTAACAAAACTCAACATGGAGGAAAGGGTACCACCCCCACCTCAGGTGCGGCCCCCGCCGCCGCAGGTGAACGCAGGAGTCAGTCCCAGAGCTATTGTGATTGGTCCGCATTGCTGTCAATCATCCATCGCCGCGGCAACATGGGCCCGCCCCGCGACATTCTCCCGGTGGTTGATTGGTCAGTGCGGCGGTGACGCGCGTGCCGGGGGTTTTACGGCTTTCGGTGTCGGGAACTGCCTGGAGAGGGCGGGCGGTGGGTCTGGCGGTTGGGTCTGTGCGCTGCCGCCATGACGTTCAAGAGGAGTCGTGACCGCTTCTACAGCACCCGCTGCTGCGGCTGCTGCCATGTCCGCACCGGCACCATCATCCTGGGCACCTGGTACATGGTGAGAGGCGGGGGCGGCCAGCGGCTGAAGGGGTGGCAGTGAGGGCCGAGCTCAGCGCGCGTGCGCGGGTTGTTCGGTGGGGCGGGGGAGCAGCGCCCGCGCGGCCCCTCTGAGGGATCACGGGCGTCCCTCTCCCGGGCAGTTGTTCCCTTTCCCGGGGGGCCGTGGGGTCCCGCTCCCCTCGCCCGGGCAGTTGTTCCCTTTCCCGGGGGGCCGTGGGCTCCCGCTCCCCTCGCCCGGGCAGTTGTTCCCTTTCCCGGGGGGCCGTGGGCTCCCGCTCCCCTCGCCCGGGCAGTTGTTCCCTTTCCCGGGGGGCCGTGGGCTCCCGCTCCCCTCGCCCGGGCAGTTGTTCCCTTTCCTGAGGCAGTCGGGGGAAGCTGCACGAGGGGGTTTCCTGGGGTCACACGGCGGGCCTCCGGTCCCTCTTTCTTTCCTGGGGTCTCCTTTGGGCTAGCCAAGTCCTGCTGTCCCTCGGCAGCCTCCCTTGTGGTTGGAAAAAGAAAGTGAAGAGAAAGTTCAGAGCGTTTTAATCTGCGTCTCAGAGAGATTGTGTTACTCTTCTCTTTTTTGGTTTGGAAAGATTGAGGCTTTAATACAATGAGCGTGTCCTTGGTAAGGGAGGAGAGCTGGGGGAGACTGGAATTTGGGGTATATAATAGGGGAATGAGATGAGGTACCCGTGAGTGGTGTGTAACCTCTGCGAGCAAGATGAGTGTCTCCAGAATGAGCAAGAGTTCTGTGGCAAGGGAAGTTCCTGGTTATTCCGTGCTCTGTTCTCGACACAGTGATTGAAGAGCAGTGGAAACAAACTTGGCTCCCAAAACACCTCTTTTTTTCTGACTAGTGAGTGCTTTCTCTTTGAGAAAGAGCTGTGGTAGTGAAGATTAAAATTTTAGAAATAAAGTTCTGAAGTAGGCCAAAATAAAAATGTGAAAACAGTACCAGCAAGTTAAAGGCCTGGAGCCCTAACTTCCCTTGGTTCCCTTAAAGGGGGCCTGAGCTCCCCTTTATTGAAGTAATTTCCTTATCTTTCCTTCTCCTTACCCTCGTGGGCAGTAAAATGAAAGGATGGTTTACAAAAGTTGCAGCATAGCTTTTCTGTTCTCCTGAAGCTGTAATCAGAACCTATATTCTCCTTTGCCCTTCTCCAGATTGTAAGAAACAAAGAATGCTGAATTTTGGTGTTTATATGAAACAGCCATGCACAGAAACTGCCTTTAGAGGCATGGGGATTTGATTTTGGAGAGTTTATGGTTTATTTTCAACAAGTATGGTGAGATCCTTTATTTGTATGGATCTTGGTCCCTCAATTGGCAAAAAAATGTGCAGGCAAAGTCGCTGGGGAGAGAGGACCTGAGGAAAAGGCAGGGTAGGGGGTTGAAAATATAAAAAAACTTTAGGGAAAAGGTATCTCTTTTTGAAAAAGAAACTGGACAAAGTCTTGCTGCTGATTAAGTTCTATTATTAGTTAATTTCAAAGGAAAAGGTCCACTGTATTGAGAATCAAACTTTTGTAAACCTATAAACCACCCTGTGTAATGGATGGAGTTCAAGAATATGCTTCTGGTCCCTCAAGTAAAAGCACAAATCGTTAGCAGTAAGGGGGACATGAATCCTTGTTCCAGAACAAAAGCACCTCGCTGCCTTCTGCACTGTGATTCCTGTTCGCGGGAGCGGCTGTAAACCCAGGAACTCGCTGGGGGTGGGGGACTGGGAGATGTTTCCGTGGCCACAGACCTGGTAGCACTTCCAGCTTCTACCTCTCCTGCTGTGCTTATGTTTCCTCTTGTTGCCTGGATGCGGCACCTCTTTCTTCTGCCTGAATGGGTGCTGGGGACGGAGGGAGCTGCGCCGGGCACCGTGAGGCTGCGGCTTCAGGGGCGGAGTGCGGCTTTGATCTCGTGTAACCGCAGCCACTCGCTCTGCCAGAGGGTAAAGTAGAGCCGAGTTCAAGGTAGCAGGGGCCATGCAAAATGCTTCAGAGGTGCGGATTTTTATTAAAAAACCCCCCTCTTGCCTAGTGCTTTAAATCAGAATTCAACTATAAATTATACTTTTTTTGAAGGTAAAGTATGATTTGGACGGTGAAACTTAAATTTAATTGCCTGCTGCCAAACTTTTGAAAAAATGGTACAAAATATGTCAGGTTC
The DNA here is from genome assembly GCA_013397075.1 of Rhabdornis inornatus. Taxonomy (NCBI): domain Eukaryota; kingdom Metazoa; phylum Chordata; class Aves; order Passeriformes; family Rhabdornithidae; genus Rhabdornis; species Rhabdornis inornatus. Next base: position 238,848 of record VWZS01008556.1, read on the forward strand.
TTTAAACATGTTAATTAATACACCATTTAAATATAGCACTAACTTAGTCTTTCAGGTTGTTACAAGAAGTATTTCTAAATCAATTAAATAATCTCTGCTTTTAAGTTATGGTGGGATGAATAGTAATAACTTTCTGTGTAGGGTGGTGTTTTTTGTTTGTGGGTTTGGTGGGGTTTTTTGTTTGTGTTTTGGTTGTGTTGGGTTTTTTCTAATGACATAGCTTTTTGGAGGGGGAGAATGTTCATTTCAAGAATAGTTTTATGTTACTGAAAATCTTGCTATTTACTATATAAACTGTGCTCTCGTGCAGTCCTGAAGGAATTGCTATCAAACTTAAAATGGAGTCTCATTGCAATCTACTCCAGATGTTTTAGTAAGATAAGACTTCTGTCTGCTTAATACATGTCTTATTCTTATGTAAGCGTTTCTTTCGGCATTTTCCTATTCCTTGCTTATTTGTGTACCCTTAAATCATGCATGTAATTAACTTTGCTCCTCTCTAGAACAGTTTTATCACAGTTTTTGCTGTGTGCTTCTGCAAGTCCAGAGAGAACAAGGACTACCTTCTAAAATGTCTGCTGCTGATGCTGTGTGACCAGTGTGTGTCTCAAGCACGGTCCTGTCCATGTGCTGCTGCTGTTTGTGATCAATAAATGAAAGTGTATTTACCAGAAGTTAAGAACATTCTGGCAGAATTGTACTTGAGTTACAGGACTGATAAAGCTTGCTTAGCTCTGCAACACCCACTGCTGTTCTGTGTAGGAAGGAAAAAGAAACCTCCTGTCCCTCTCTCCATAATTGCAGTCATGTTGCTTTGAAGTTTGTTTCTTCCTCTAAACTTTAATATTGGGCACTGTGCTTTCCAGAAACCGGAAGCACTAACACTGCACTGGCAAGAATGGGATCAGAGTTCAGTAAACAGCATGAAAGCCAATAGCATTGTTTTGGAGGGAGGGGCTGGTGCGTTCTGGCAGCGAACTTCAGGGCTGGAGTCAGTGATGCAATTGCCGCTGGCTAGCAGGAGCATGAGGGGGATCTCTGGAACTGTTTGTTCACTGAACCAGGCTGACAGAAATGAGCCCATATAGCTGGTCCCAGTCTAATACTGGCAGTGCTAGAGGCCCTGAAGTACCCTATTTAAAATTACTCTTCAATTTTTGCTATTTCAATACATTAATAAACCAGACCAAATCAGAGTCTCCATCTTGTCGTTTTGTGGTATTTTTGTCTTTTTGTTTGTTTTTTTTTTTCCTATGGGAACATGTCTAGGGAAAAAATACTAGAAAAGTGAAAGGAAAATGAGTGTAGTAGTGCAAGGCAACTTCCCTCTTCCCCCCCATAAAAGGATATAAGCAAATTATAAGTAGGAATTCTTGGTTTTGCCCAAATCACTGAGTGCTTGGGGAAGACTAGACTTCATGTTCAGGCCTCCAGAGAGATGAAGCACTTACATGATGAGGCATAAAGTGTACACTGTGGAGATAAAACTCATTAATTAAAAAGCTAATGCTTGTTAATAGTTCCACAGTCTTTTGAGTTTTAATCATATGGGGAGCTAATATTTCTGTTACCAGTATGGAATAAATGCTGACTTTCTACTTGAGAATTTGAAATTTCAGCTATTTGAATTTTGATACGAGTGACACCAAACTGTTAAACTTAGCTATCCCAGACATGAAAATGTAAAAATACACTCCTTAAACTACTACAAAACTAAATTAAGGTTATTTCCATCTTAATGGAATTATCTTTTTAATAAGGACTTGAACATGCATTTTGCAAATTTTCTTGGTTACTGTTTTTGATTTCCTAGCAAAAAAGACCAGAATGAGGCCACTGAGATTTCTGAGGTGTTACTTTAGGGTGCTGTGGTATCCACTGAGTCTTGTCTTGTCAAGTTTGGGGTTTTATTTTTGAGTTTGTTCTTTTTTTTTTTTTTGAGGGGGAGATGGTGATGAGTTTAATCCTCATGTTACACTGAGGCATACATGAATTACGTTTTTTCTGACTTCTCTATTTAGACATTTGTGAACATACATTTGATTTGCAGTGAGTATATATTGAAAAACTCTAACGATGTTCTGTGGTCCAAACCATATTCTTGCTGGCTGTTACATTGATTATTTTGAAACAAGCCTTATGGTCTTGCTCTTATCAAGCTTCTGGGAAAGAATGGAAGTAGTTAAAATTGAGGCTCTGGCTCTGTAGCTCTTATATGAAATCCATATGTTATATGTGATGAATTGCTCCATGTTCTGATAGATTTGTAAACATCAGTAACAGAATGCTGGAAACCCTGAGGTGCTAATTGGCAGATATTTGGGTTTGTTGTTTGTTTTGGTTTGTTACTATTTTTATTTGGTCTTATTGATTCTAATACATTTGATTTTGAATGACTATTTTCTGTTGTATTTGCATACCATCTCAGGTTGAGAAAATAGACCTTTAATACTTGGAACTGCACTCAGTAACTACTGAATTTACTAAGGACTTTGGTATGCTGAATTAGGACCACAGATTGGATGAAAATAAAGTGACAGATGGGGAATTACAGCCTCAAAATTCTGAGGCATTCAAGTTCTTCAGTACTTGTATAGTAATTCAAGTGCTGCTTGCACTTTATTCTGAGGCAGATAGCCTGTCATGGCAGTCAAACTCATGACTGTATATAAACAATAAATGATTTAGTTGTAATTGAACATGTACTTTTGTGCTTTATAAAGTAGGGATCAATGTTTCAACTGCCAAAGACCTGAACCTTGGTATGGGCTTTTGGAAACAAATACAGTGCAGAAAGGTATTTTCCAGTATTCCCAGTTCACTCAGAGAGAAGGAAACAGAATGGTTGAAAATGCATCAGAGCAGAAGGCCAGAGTGTAGAAAGATGAACCAGGTGGGAAATGAGTGTTCTATATGTGTGACCAGCGGTGAAGCAAAATAAGATTTAAAAAAACAGGCAGGTGAGCAACCTGACAGTTTGCCCTTTAAGAAGGGTCCTGTGAGACTGAAAATAAGTGCATTTGGAGGCTAATGATGTTGGTGATTAAACAGAATTCTTCACTGCCAGCTGTTTTGGCTATTGTTTTATATTCCAAGGCATAAAATGCCTTATGAAAATACAAGTGGCTCAAAATAGCTGGAAATTCTAGTAAGTTTATGTAAATACATGATGACATGATTGCATTTCTATAAAGTGACCAACTTTGATTTCACTAAAGGGTTCTTAGGAGAAAGTGCAAGCAAACTTATCACCACGTATCTCTGAACCCCTGGGGAAAAAAGAAAAAGAAGAAAAACCCAATAAAAACAGGGAAAAGTTATAGGAACTATGAGTCTCGATTTTTAAAAGGTTCAAAATGTTTTTTTTTCCTTACTGATACTTTCAGTAATTGTACATAGACTTGCCACCATAGTTGACTCCTGGAACCATGCCAGTAGAAGAAGAAATACCTGGCAAATATTTTTAAGTTGTGAGAAACTGCAAACCAGGTTTTTTTTTTGTTTTGTTTTTTGAGGCTAATTGGAAGGGATCCTGCTGGTGGTGATGACAGTACTGAATACTGATTGGAAAATGTCTGCAGCTTGAAAATACCATCATGAGTTTTTTTTATGTTATGCAACCTTTGGCATGTGTCTTCAGATATTCGTAACAGAAACTATGTCCCTGTAAACCTTGAATACATTTTAAATGCTGTCAAGGCAATTTTACGGAGGTTTAAGTGACTTTTGATTCTTTGAGCTCTTACTGAAGACATTTCTGGTGTGTACCAAAATGGGGCAACAGGAGTCTTAAGTGGCAGCATGAGGGAGGAGAAGGACTGGTGAGCACACAGCTTGTGCTGAATGTACACATTTTGGAGGTTGATCTTTGTGTGAAACTTTTTAACTTCCTCTGTGGTTGTGTAGACCTTTCTGATAAGGACTGGTGAGATTTTAATAAGTGATCTGGGAAGAAGAGGGAGATGTTCTCTCTAGCTTATTAAAGCTGAAACATGGCAGAAACCCAGTTATTTATTTGGGTGTTATATTAACTCAATTTGCTGTAGAAAGCAGAAGTTCTTTCCAAATATTCCTCATTCTGTACCTTTATCTTCCTCACCTTTTTTAACTATTTCCATTTTTCCAGTTCACAGATCTGTACATCCATCAAGCAGGATCAGCTTAATTATGTTGAGTCCCTAGGAACCTTACCATCCCCTCAATTTGGAAAGTTACTTAGTTGTGGTTCATTGAACCTAGCAAGAGCTCCACACTCCTTGGGTTATTTTGGTAGTGGTTTAACTAAATCAGCTTGAAATTTAACTGTAAGTTTGGCTCTTTTTTTTTTTTTTTTTTTCTCCTTGCAAAGGGAAGAGTTGATTTTTAACTGAAATAAAGGATTATTAGTGGTGTTAAAAAGATCTTAGGTATTGCAGTGTAATTAACCTTGAGGTAACTCTGATCTCTCTCAGGTGGTGAACTTGCTGATGGGCATCTTGTTGACAGTAGAAGTGACTCATCCAAATATGGTGCCAACTGTTGATATCCAGTATGAAGTCATTGGAAATTACTATGCTTCCGAGAGAATGGCTGGTAGGTCTAGAACTCTGCTGGCTGATTGGAATATAAAGCATGCAGTATCATGGATTTGTCTTACACTAGGTTGTCATATATGCATACACTTTTTAATAAATATGGTTATCTTCTTTTCTGAATTTCTCTTCAATTATTCTGGGATTTAATTCTTCTACAAGAATAAAAAGAAAACTTTATGGACTATTATTTTAACTTCATTTTATGCCCAAGCATCTTAAGTGATGAGATTTCTTGGCCTTCTGATGCTTCAAGTGTTGAAATATATATGGAACATCTCAGATTCACTTTCTCCATAAGCATTAACTATCTTTGCTCTCTCAGTAAAACAAGCAGCAGAAAACAAGTTTAAAGACTTTTCTTCAGAATTTTTAGTCATCTTCATAGATAAGGAAATACCTTAGAGCTCCTGCATATGAATTTACTAAGAAGAAAATCATAATATCTTTCAAAGAAGAGTGGAAGAATTGGGATGCCAAGTACTTGAGTGAAATGGAAGGGTTTCTCTTAAGTTTCACCTGCAGAATAAATGAAAAAGAAAGCACCATGAGAAGAATTAAGCCCAGTTTTCACTCTGTTACTGAGTGTATGATGTATACAGCTTTAATTGGTGTCAAGCTTTTAATTACAGTATCTGTAAACTTGTGCATATGCTTTGCTTCTCTTGGTTTTAAATGTGCAAAAATATGTGTAGTGTGGCACTTCTAATCTACCTCAGTCAGTTGTGTTACCTGAAAACTTGGGGAGGGTCAGATTCAGTGAAGTTAAATAGTACAGCACAAAACTGGGTTTTGAGCATTTTGGATTAATTGTTCATGACTTGAGTTGCAGATCTGTCAGTTCTGACCTGTGACTAACTCACATTTCCTACTAATGAAATAAGAGTAAGAGCAAGGACCAAATTCTTCATGAGGCTAAGATATTAAGTAAAATCACAGCAGATGTCTGTAAAACGTCATATGATCTGTAAAGACTGTTGGTATTCTTGGTAGCCTTAAGCTTATATGAGTGAAAGATGCTTCTGAAGGTGCTTTCTTCACTCTTTAGTGTAAAATCTATCACATGCTTTTGACTTAAAAATTCTTCTGCTTATGTTGGGATCTGGGCTAGAGGGTTTTGTGTGTGTGAAAGAGCATTAGAGGTATTATTGTACTTGTGTACATTGTGAGTAATAACTCCTTGGAAGACAACGACATTTATTGATGATTGCTGAGACTTAGGTCTGATCAACACTGCATTTCAGACATGGGGGGGGCTCTTTCGTCATGCCATCTGTCTATGGTAGATATTACTTTGCACTGAATTGGACATGTAAGTTCTTCCACAGTGTGTCTTTTCATATAAATTGCAGAGCAGAAAGGGTTCTCAGATAATCTTTTTCAAGCAGGAGTACCACAAAATTTTGGCTTCGTTATTGCTAAAAAACATTAATTTACCACATCTATAGACTCTCAAGCTGGCTTCTTTGTGTTTAAAAAAAAAACAAGTATAATCTAAGTTGTGGAAAGCACCTGTGCTTCAGTCATAAGTAACTGTGATGCACAAGGAGATTCTTTATCATGCACCTTCCATGAGTGTCCTGGATTTTGCTACAAATTGGTTTCTGTTCCACTGCCTTTTCTTGTAAATAGTGGGATACCTTCCACACAGTGATTTCCTGTTTTCCTTAGTGTTACTGAAGGAGCAATGCTGCTCCCACTGCCAATGACCAAATTACGTAACCAAACCATTTTCAAGTGTAAAGGTTGATACTGTGTTAGCTTAACTTAAGATTCTGTCCATTTGTAAAGTTAATCACTCACATACTTTCAGCTCTGACACATATTGCAAATCAGCATCATTATGGTGCATTACTGTCAAACTATGTCAAGCTTCTAATTGGCGTTCCTGGGCTTTAGTCAGGCTTTTGATTAAGGCAGAGGGATTTTCGCAAGTATTTGTACGTTTTCTTGAACCAGTTCTTTTTTTGTTAGGAAGGATATGAACTAGTCTATTCTGCTGCTGGTAGTTGGCACAGATGAGTAAATTGAGAACAGATCATAGTAAGGGACAAAGCTTGGGCACCTGTCAGCTGCAGTGTGACAACTCCAGGAAATTACTGATTCTTACTGTTTTTCTTTTAATGCAGAAAATGCCTGCGTTCTGTTCGCTATCTCCCTCCTCATGTTCACAATCAGTGCAATGATGGTGTATGGTGCCATTGCTGTAAGTATATTTATACTCCATGTTTTAAAGTTGCTACTTGATTTTTTTTTTTAACTAAATAACTTACAGGCTACTCCTTTTTTCTATTTCTTAGCATCGTGTAGGCTGGCTGATCCCATTTTTCTGTTACCAACTCTTTGACTTTGTGCTCAGTTGTCTGGTTGCCATCAGCTCTCTAACCTACTTGCCCAGAATCAAGGATTACCTGGATCAGTTGGTAAGTATTCAGCTCAAGTTGATATTTCACGTCTGAAATTGAAGTTTGTTTTAATTGTATTGGTGACTGAGCTACACTTTCCTTCCTGTGCATAAGAAAAAAGAATTCAGCCTGCAGCAGCCACAGGTGGATATGGTGGGAATGGTAACTTATCAGAGGTGGAAGAGTTAAAGGTGTCATTGCTCCCTAAAAGGAAAGCCAGGGAGAAAAAGGAAAGAATTGTGATGGGAATTGCTGGTTTAAACTGTGTTGGCTACAATTGGACTTGGAAATGTGTTTGTAACCCTTTAAGCAGTGGGGCTCAGTGGCAAATTTGCTACTGCAGATAAAAAAATGTGTTGACCCTTATTTGGTGGGGAATGAGAAGAGAAGTGTAAGTAAGGATTCCCACAGCATTACACATAGAATCTGAGATTCCAAGCTTTCCTTTTTACAATTTATGTGTCTCTTCTCAAGTTGCAGCAGCACTTTCTAAGGAAACTGCAATGGAGTTCTCATTAATATTGCCTGTGTTTTAACTGCAAGAAGAGTCAAAGCATAGAATGTACCATCAGCAGGGACCACAAGCTCTGGCTGGCTGGTGTTGTGATCTTTTCAAGCAGATGTTTAAAAACAAGTCCTTTTTAAAGCAGATCAAATGTTAGATTGGTGTTTGAGGGAGACTTTGTTACTGTGGTCAGGGAGGGAAAAGAGACAGGTTTGCTGCAGCTCTGTTTTGTTTCCCCCAAGTTTGGAGGTGACTTCTTTCACTGCACACCTGTGTGTTGCAGGCTGGACTGACAGGATGTAATTAACAGTAAGTCATTAAAGAGTTGTAGAGGACCATAAGTACAAATACTGTCCTGCAGCTGTGAAGAAGAATCTGTGTTGGCATGGGACTGATGAAGTGACTAGGGACACAGACTGTGCTGTAGTGATTTGTTCTTGTGGAACAGAGGCAGGATAAGTACTGTGCTTTGTGGGAGGATAAAGAGGAAATTTGTTAGAAATGGAACTTTTTGTTTCAGGGGAGTAGTTTACACAAGGGTTTGTTTCATTTGGTGTGAAGTTTGGATGTTTTTCTATCATATTTGATTCTGCAGTGTTCATTCTTATCTCTTCCCTTTCTCACCCTTCCCCGCTGTTTTTTTTCACTAGCCGGATTTCCCTTACAAAGATGAACTCCTTTCTTTGGACTCCAGCTGTCTCTTGTTTATTGTTCTGGTGTTCTTTGTTTTATTTATCATTTTAAAGGTAAGTTAAAACTTAATCATGTGTCTGTTGTAAGAGTTCATAAATACTAAGACACTGTCAATCTGAGTTAATTCTCAATGCTGAATTCAGAACCCAGCTGCCTTCTTAATGATGAGGTAAGAACTTCTTTGAGCACAAATTGTTAGGATGTTCAGTTCAGGTATGACTTAGGTCTAACACGTTTGTGTACTGGTGTCTTCAGCTACCTTGTGCGTGTGCAGTGGGGTGTGCTTATGCAGCTCTGCCCTTCCTGAGTAGGTAGGAGGAATGCAAAAAGACTTTTTGTCTATGCGGAGATAATTTTAATATTTGTAATTAAGCGTGTAATGAAATAATAATTGAGTTAATGCATACAAGTTTCTAAACAAGATGTTTAAAATCTCTCACTGTGCCTAAAAAAACAGGATGCAGGTTTTGGAAGGAAGATGATGGAATGAGGAAATGTATCAGTTAATTCTATACTTGTGTCTTCCTCCCTGCTGAAGGGTGATATTAACAGTTACTTTATTTCTGAAGATCTAAATAATGAGGCATTTATTTGAATTATAAAAACTCTTGTGTAGACAAAGCATATTAGAGAAATGAGTTGATAATATACATTGGCCATGATACTGTTCCTTTATTGCATTCAGGTTTCATTTAAGAATAAATTAAATGATGAAAAATAACTTTACTGATTTTCTATACCTTTTCCAAGAGGAATGTTTAACTGGGGGAGTGGAAGCCTAATACAGTGGATAACACTTGTGTATTGGTTGGGAAATGTGGTACCTTCTGTACAACAGTGCTAACTTGCCATTGAGTGATTTGAAGAGGTTACGGTTACACAAATTAGTAATAAAAAAAATCTTAGTCCTCATGATATCATGACAGTGTTTCTTTCTGCAGCAGTCAGTGTTGAATTGAAGTTCAAGGTTCACTGCTCTACCCTCTCCCTGCTGCCTCAGTTGTGTGTTTGAACCATCTCCTTCACACTGACAGTTAGTTGGAGAAATAGTCCTAACTTGAGGGAGGAGTGGGATTCTACTGTTGGCCTCTCCTCCTCCTGGCAGGTTTGGACTGAGATCCACAGAAGCATAAGCCAGTTGGGGATTAATTTGATTAGCATGGCTTAGGGAGACAGAGAGATCAGTTGAATGCATCTGTGAGTTCTTTTGCTAAAACCTGTGTGGTGCATCCTCTCTGAGTCACTGTGACAGCAAAACTAAATGGAGAGCAACATAGATATGTGGCCAGGTCTGTGAAATAGCAACCATTCCTCAGATATGGATTGCCTAAGTTGATTTATGATCCTTTTTATCATAGGAATGTAATCTAATATGTAATTTTTGAATCAGCCAATGCTTATGAGGTGTTTAAAAAGAGAAATCTCTTTTCTTTCAGGCATATCTAATTAACTGTGTATGGAACTGCTATAAATACATCATCAACAGAAATTTGCCAGAGATTGCTGTGTACCCTGCTTTTGAAGCTCCTCCACAGGTAAAACCTCTTTTTGAGATAAAAGGAAGCAGTATTATTAATTTTGAAGTAGAAAATCACCACATCCATGTGTGTTTCCAAGCCTTGTACAGCTTTCTAAAGGAAGCCTGGAAAGATAAAAAAAGTTAAAGCAGCTAATTTTTGTGGTTGGGTATTTCTTAGCTAAACTCTGATAGTGCCAAAAAGGAGGTTTTTTAGTGAGAAGTCTTTTAATGTTTTCCTTGTGGTAGAGGGAAGCTTTGATTGCACCAGTCCAAACCTTCCTTGCTGCTTTGCAAAGTCAGGATGCTGTGGGGTGTGGAATGAATGACCCAAGGTTAGGCTCAGCAGAGCAGTAAACTGCTCCTGCACCTTCTTTCACTTTCTAATTTGCTTACTAGGAACAGCACTAAATTGTTAAAGTAACTTTGCCTGCAATAGAGGATTAAGTTGCCGATAGGCCATGTGTGCTTTTGTTCTTTTGTTTTGTTTTGGTTTTTTTTGCTTTTTTTTTTTTTTTGTTGTTGTTGTTGTTTGTTTTTGTTTTCCATGAAATCTTTTGCATTAATCGCTTCAAAATGTCTTCTCTTTAGTATGTTCTGCCTACCTATGAAATGGCAGTGAAGATGCCTGAGAAGGAACCTCCACCTCCCTACATACCTGCTTGAAGCAATTTTTATGTTCATTAACATCTGTACCAGCTTCCTGGAGTTTTTTTCTTTTAATCTTGCAAAACTGCTTAAGTAATAGAAATATTCAGGGCTTTAGGAGCAAACTGTTCTGTTTAAAATATGTTTGATATAAACTTACTAAGCAAAACACATCTGAGAGTGATTTCATTTGCTTTAATTTTTGTTCTCCCTAATGCTCTTAAACATTTTATTGCCTTAGGGCCTTACACCTGCAAGAACTTATTTATGTGACTAACTTGTGGCTTTTAATAATACCAGTTGAGCCACTCTGATTGAAGTTAGCTGTGATTATAAGTGTCTGCAGGATTATGCCCTTAATTTATATTAATTTTTTGTAAAGTAGTTCATAAAGACAATCTGATCGTGCAGCAAAATGACAGTTTGCCTTTATCCATTTTTTGGAAGGGGAAGGGTTTGAATGTGGTATATATGTGACTTTTTTACTTTGCACTTTTCTCATATGTTATCTTCCTTTTATTGTGTTTTTTTTTGGTTATCCTATGTCTTGAAACAGTATTTTTGAGGAACAAGTGAGGGTGGCACAGGAGTTCTATTACAACGAGCTGGGAATGCAAGAAAAATAAATAGAAATGTGGAAGATGGTTGCATGCTTCTAATCTTCTATGTATTTTCCTCTTTGTGATAAATGATACTTAAATAAATCTTTTACAAAATGTTTACCAGTAGTGTTGGTTGATCTTTTTGGTGGCTTTTTTTGTTCAAGTGATTCAGTATGCTGCAGATAGTCCAACGTACTTAGTTACAGGTTTAGTGGTTGATCCATTCTTCTGCAGAAGTCCTTATGTGGCTGGAGAACATGGATTCTCTCTAACACACAGTCCTTTGTTAAAGCCTTTGCAGTTCAAATACTTGGTTGACTTCCACTTGTCTGATTGGTACTTACCCATGAACTGGGAAGAGGGAATTGTATGGAGGCTTTGAGCCCTCAGGGAAATCTGAGGTCTGGTCAGCTCAGGCATTAAAAGCAGGACAGACACCCAGTAGGACTACAACATTTACATTGGAAAATGTCCAGAGTTGTTGGAAATATGCCATAACATAGTGATGTTCTTCTACAATTAACAAAAAACCCCAAACCAAAAAAACAAACTACAAACAACTTTCTACTCTTAGTTTTTTGTAGCAAGAGCTGTACAGAGGTAAAAGATTATCTAGAAATTTAGTATGTCTGAAGAAATAAAAGAGAAAAGGTACCTTATTATGACTGAGAGAGAGACAGGGACTACTGACTTCTGATCAGAATCCAAATTTACTGTGAGCTACATATGCTTATATACCATTTTTAGGAAGGTTAGTAATTTTTTACTATGTTCATTGGGTTAAACGTCACACAGACAAACTTTACATTTCTACTTAGTTCAATCTTCTTTCCTGTTGCCAGTCTTGATCCAGTCTTGTAATCTTCAAAGCTCTGTTTGCTCTTGCCAAGGCATCTTGGTTATCAAACTGCACATGCTAATTAAATCCACTGTACTCTCTGTCTTAGCTTCCACAGTACCTGGTGTTAAATTCTGGAAAAAGAGATTCAAATTGTTATAGCATATAATTTGAGGGGTTATTTCTGTATTTTCAGTATGTACCGCTCTACACATTTAAAATACTCTGTTAGGGCAATCAGCAGTAGTTTCCCTGTTAACTCAGGTGTCACCTGTGAGAGCACCTGAACTGCAGTGGTCTCAGACCCTCTGTGCCCCTGTTCTAACAGTGCTGTCCCTCCCGGTTACCCTGAGGGGGTACCCAGGGTGGGCCCAGTGCTGCTGGCAGCTGCACTCTTATTTCCACGTTCTGAAGAACTGCACTGGATCTGGGCTGCTACTGAGACTCCAAACCTTTAGATGCTGCCACAGTACTTCAGTGTGACTCTGGAGGGAGGGGGGATGTGAAAGACCACTGTAGTTTTGTGTGGTGTAAGAAACATAGCTGAAACTGTTGGGCAGTTGGGTGCTGTTCAAGCATGGATTCCAGCATACACTCTGCTCTGGGTCCCTCTGGTCCCTCTGCAGTAGGGGAGTGTGTGTGTCTGACCATGAAGTGGGCAAAGAGCTCCTGCCAAGGACTGGCTATTGAGACTGTCCAAGTGGGTGGCTGACCATGTTGTGAGCAATATTTGGCAGAAATAAGCACTGCCTGTAATTTTTCTGGGGTGTGTGTGCATGTGCTCATGCTCAAAAACCTGTGCTCTCTTCTGAGAGAGAAAAGCCATTATACTCCCCTGGAGCCCTTTCCTGTGGCTTTCTCCTGCTTGAAGGGTGATGGTCCTTCTTCCCTGATGCCGTTTGCAGCCTTTGGGAATGTGATGGTGGCCTCTTCTACTGTGCCTTTGCAGTAAAACTTGCTGAAGTGGGTCAGTGCGTGCCTCGTACTGTACAGCTGGGGGGTTGGTGGTTCCTCTCCTAAATCAAGGCTTCCTGTTCCCCTGATGGAGGTGATGGGAGAGAAGCTGATCCTGCAGTACAACAGGATACAGATTTGGCAAAGGTGTATTCTAAAGCGCTGTGCTGGAGATCAGGGTGCCTTTGTGCCCATGCCGTGCTTTCCGTTAAAGCTCACTGCAGCTTCCTGCGGGAACTGGCACGAGTTTCAGTGCCAGGAACCAGCCAAAGAGCCCTTGGCCAGATTTGGCAACAGAGCGAGCAGTTCCTTGTCCTCGGTGATCGCACTGGGAGCTTTTTCCTCCCTTTCTTTGCAACTACTGTCCTGGAGACTGAAATACAAAATTAGCCTGGACTAAACACTTCTGGTGAAGGAAGGACGGTGTCTCAGCACCCCCTGCGCCCAGGTTTGAGCCCTGCCGCACGGTCTCAACGAGCAGCTCTAGTCCCCCCGCCCTTCCCTCTCCCTTCCCTGAGCGCCCGTCGGGGCGGGCGAGAGAGGGCCACCGGCCCGCCCTGGGGAGGAGGCAGCGGGGGCGGCCGATGCCGCCTCGGTGTGCCGTCCCCTTTCCCGTCCCGGCAGCTTTAAAGGCGGCGCGGCGGGCGCGGGGCCGGAGGCAGCACCATGGGGCGGGCTCTGGCCATCCTGGGCTGCTGCCTGGCGCTGGCGCTGGCGCTGGCGCTGCCGCCGCTGCCCGCGGCCCCGCGGGGCCCCGCGCTCCGCCCGCGCCGGCAGCCGCGCCCGGCCGGCCCCTCCGCAGGTACCGCGCCCGCTCCGCGCTCCGCTCGCTGCTGCCGCTCCGCGCCTCCAAACCCCGCTAGCCCTTCCCTACCGCTGCTCATTGCTCGAAACAGCTTCATTTCAGACTCGCGGAACGACCAGGTTGCTGAAAAGGTTTTTGTTTTCTTCTCAATCTAAAAAAGAGAATTCTACCTATAAACACTGCACCGTCTCTTTTTTCTTTCTTTCTTTTTTTTTTTTTTCCCCATGTCTTAAGCTATGCATACACACACTATCATTTCTTCATGTTTTCTCAGCTTCCCAAAGGCAAAACTGAGTTACAGGATGAATATAGAATTATACAGAATATACCTGGGTGGGATCCTCGCTTCGTCTGGTCTATTACTCCATCCAAAGGCAAAATGAACTATGCTGCTGTGCTTCCTGAGGGAGTTTGTGCAATTTCTTTTTTTTTCTCTCTGTTTTCACTTGAAACAGAGGAAAAAGTTTTCTAATGCCTTGAGGAGGGCAAAAAAAAGTGCTGTTTTCACCTCTACTTTTAAGATGCTTGTGAAGATTTTTTAAAATTTAAGCTGGAATAGAATCATAAAAGTCAACTTGATAGTAGCCAGGAGAGGTGTGGCAGGTTCCCAAAACAGCCGTCAAGGTATGAATTCAAACTGGACACCTTACATTTTGCTTTTTAATGCACTGGTGATCTAGAATGTCTCTTTTATAGAAATACCCTTGTTTTGAGTTGTCCATTTTTCAGCTGCAAATCCAACCTTGATGGTATAAACTGACTACAAGGTACCATCAGTGTCAGGACTTGGTATCTGGACAGGGAGGGGGCATTTCAGTTGCCTGCTGTCACTGTCTTGATTGGTTTTTGTCTGCCTAGAAGTGATGATTGTCTCTGACCTGAGCTATGGCTTTTTTGCTTCTGTCTAGATTTATATGACAGTGAGGAATTTTGGAAGTGTGCATGTAAATGTTCATTTTTACATAAAAAATTACTTCATGAGTAATTTAACTTTTCTTTTTGTGCTACAAGCCCTAAAGCAGTAACAAATTCCAAAGAAGCCTTTTTACAACATCATTTGTGTCTTTTTCCTTGTGGGCCTTGATTTCTTCTTGTGTTTTTTGGATTATGATTTACAAACAAGAAATAATTCCTAATTGTCAGTTTATATTGTTACTATCCTAAAAATATTAGGATCTGTTCCCTATGTGATCTACTCAGATGTTTTGCCATTTTATTTCTTTATCTTATAAAAACTGGAATTCAAGCTTTATGAAACTGAAAAGTAAATACATTTATATATAATTTCTCCATCTCTGTGTTGGCTGTTACATGAAAACCACAGCCCTTTGTTTCAAGGATAATTAGACATTTTGAGGGCTCAAATGTGCATCTATCTATTAATGCTTAGAAAAATTCAGTTATTTATTACTTGTCAAAATTAATATTTAAGACTGTCTAATATGTTGCTCACTATAATTTGAAGCCTTTGGACAATGGATCAACCAACATTGTCCGGCAGGAGTAGTTTGCCATGACAGCACTCCCTGCCCTTGGGTGAGAGCTCCTGTCCTGTGCGGGAGATGACTGAAGCATTTTCCTTCCTTCTTGGCAGACACTGCCTGTAAGAACCGGCCTCTAGACCTCGTCTTCATCGTAGACAGCTCCCGCAGCGTGCGACCTGAAGAGTTTGAGAAAGTGAAAACCTTCTTGTCAGAAATGATCGATACCCTGGATGTTGGTGAGAGAAGAACGCGCGTGGCGGTCATGAACTACGCGAGCACCGTCAAGGTGGAGTTTCCCCTCCGCACCTACTTTGACAAAGCCTCCATGAAGGAGGCTGTGTCTCGCATTGAGCCCTTGTCTGCTGGCACCATGACCGGCCTTGCCGTCCAAACTGCCATGGATGAAGTCTTCACTGAGGAGATGGGCACCCGGCCAGCAACCTCCAACATCCCCAAGGTGGCCATTGTTGTGACAGATGGGCGGCCACAAGACCAGGTCCAAGATGTGGCGGCAAGTGCCCGGACAGCTGGCATCGAGATCTACGCGGTGGGGGTGGACCGGGCAGACATGCAGTCCCTGAGGATAATGGCCAGTGAGCCTCTGGATGAACACGTCTTCTATGTGGAGACCTATGGTGTGATCGAAAAGCTGACATCCAGATTCAGGGAGACTTTCTGTGGTAAGGAGATCAGTCCAAGAGAGTAGTGTAACTTGGCTCCTTTTGACTTCTGCTGTGGTTCCACTCCTTAAGAAAGAAGTTTTTCAGATGGGTTATGTATCACATCTAAATATTTCCTTTACCATCCTTGGGCAAACAAGCCAACCTTCTTTTTCAGTGGAGGCCAAGTAATGAGCTTTCATTTTGAATAGTGACCTTAGTGTAGGTAACAGACCTGACTCAAGTGGACCTCCTGTGCAGTTGATCAGATTTAGAGAGAAAGAGAAATCACAGCAATCTGGGCAAGGTTTGACTGCATATATTTACTGAATTACTGAAGATACACACCAGAGCTGTGCAGGCTGCTTGTTTCTTTTCCCATCTTGCTGGGAAGCAAAGAGGGTGGGAGTGTGGAGCTGAAGGGATTCCCTATAGGTTCAGAGTAGGAAAATCAGCGTGGCAGGTAAACCACTGCACTAGCTTGAGCAATCTGGTGCAGGATAAAGTGTCCAAATGCAGCAGTAGGTCATCTCAGGACAGGCTCTCACTCCTTAGGCACTGCTGGGCTTTTCCAGTGTGCCAGGCTCGCATCTCCCTCTCTTCCTCTGCAACTTGATTTAGACAAGGAACTGTGGGATGGGATGAATTAGCTTCACTTTTTCAGGGCTGATCTTATAAAAATGCTGTATGTATTTGGTTTAGGCTAGAACTCTGCTAGCAATGTTAGGCTGGAATGGGCTGTTACTGTCATTTATGGGGAAAAAAGGTCATCTGGAGTATTAAGAACTGTCTACTGATAGCTGTGACACAGCCCTACTCACAAAAATCAAATGACAACTTTCCGAAAATTAAAAAACTTGTGCAGAGTAGATTTTTCTAGTGAATTTCTAAGAAATTTACTTTAAAATAAATCTCCAGCAAATAATAGGAAAAATCAGGTATAAATAACATTGTAAGAGAATTAAAATTACAGCCAATTCCTTGGGAACTTCGGTTGGCAGTGTGTTACTTTGTTATTTCAGAGCCTTACTAAAAATTACCACCACACCTTTTCAGTATGTTTAGAGTGAACAGACCTCTTTCTGTAGGTATGAAATAAATGTGTAAGACCATCTGCAGACAGGACACTTTGCCCAATAGTTAGCATAGGAAAAGCCTTGAGGTTTGGCTTGACACCATGTTGTGCTGCTGATGTGAACAGATCCTCACAAGTGCCCACCTGGCTGGACAGGTACGTGTGCTGTGAACATAGCACTCATGTCCACCCATGTTCTTGCCAAAGCAAGTCCTTTCATAGCAGCAAAGAAAAATATCTTGTTCTTAAGAATAAACTTACTGTTTATTGTGCTAAAGCATAGAAATTATGTCCCTGCAAGGCTGGAGGGTAAATCAGACAGCTCACACATGTACACTTCCAGTGTAACTCTGAGTCGCCTGTGTGCAGTTTGCCAGAATCTGTGGGATTCATGAAAAAAACAGGGTGAAGAAAACAGTCTTTGAAAGCACTCCTATAAACCAAATGAATCTAAGAGGGTCTTGTAAGACAGTGTGGTAAACTGGGTCCCTTTCCAGCTCCAGAGTACTTTTTGGTCAGAAATCTGGAGTCACCAGTGGCAATTAGGATTAATTGACCAAGGCAATTAATTTGTTTGTAGGGTGAACTGAAAACAGGAAAACTAATGTTCAGGGGAAAAATGCTGGCTAAGATCAAGTTTTTGATGCATTGAGAGAATTACTCAGCATGAGACCATTCCAGAGATGGAAAAGTCTTAGCCTTGAATAGCTGTCCAAGTCAGTGGACGTTTGACTTTCCTACCACAAAAATCTGACCATTTGAGTCTGAGCTTCTTACTTATGCTTGAAAATATCACCCAGAGATTTTGTTCACAAATCATGGAGATTGATTTTCTTATTCCCAAGAGTGTAGCACAATGAAAAGTTGATGTCTGTGTTTCAAAATGTAAAGACAAGACAACTCTATCAGCCTTTTTAGTGGACTTCTAAATCTTCCTTGTTTTAGAAAATGGGAATTGTTGCCATTTTGTTGCCACAAAATTGCCTTGTTTTCAGAAATACACGAGAAGGTTCAAGCACTCTTGCTTAATTTTTTATCTCACCAGTATTGCTTTGGAGATTGATTTTACCACTAGTCCATACCCACGAGAATACTAATTACTAACTACTAATCTAAGTAAAAATCTCAGGTAAAAACAGACCTGTCTTCCTATTTCTCTCTCTAATTTTCCTTCCTTCCTTCCTTCCTTCCTTCCTTCCTTCCTTCCTTCCTNTTTCTTTGCTGAGTTCTCATTTCCAGTGTAATGTTACTAAATGCTTAAAATCTCTCCTTGTTATTTCAGTGCTGTTTATGACCTCTCTCTCCTGGCTACAGAGTGGTGCAAAGGAGGCCTGTAACTTGTTCTGACAGCAACACAGCACTGACATTTACCATCACTAATCCAGCAAAGAGTGCAAGATGTATTTCTGTAAGCATGAATGATTAATGCCTGTTCCTTTCCTCTGGGATGACTGAAGTACCTCTCTGTCAATGCCCTTTCTAGCTGTGAATGTGTGTGCCCTCGGGACCCACGGCTGCCAGCAGGTCTGTGTGAGTAATGGGGCATCCTACCTCTGTGACTGCTATCAAGGATACACCCTGAATCCAGATAAGAGAACCTGCTCAGGTATTACTCCTTTGAAAAATGAGTTCAATTCAGAAAAAAAAAATTAACACTATACTTGAGATGCTACTTGTGTGCTTCTGCTGAAACAAACTTATTTTTTTAAAATCTTTTTCAATAATAAAAATTCTAGAAATGAATAATAAATAAAACTCAGCTGCAAGTAATGATGAGATGTAGTTTGAGTCTATCACCATCCTTTTTATTGTGCCTACAGATCCATTCATTACGGCCAGATACCAAAACAAAGTCTTCAGATGTAGTCACTATAGATATTTTCTCCTACCACTTGTTCCAATTCCTTCAATTGCTATTGCTATTTCTCAGCTGATTCCAAACCAAAATACATTAAAAATGGGAATGTGCACTGCATCCCAAACTGCTTGTTATTAACCATGAGTTGTTTCTCTCATGCCTACCAAGCTGTGGACATGTGTGTACCTGGGAGGCATGAGTGTGACCAGATCTGTGTGAGTAACAATGGATCTTATGTCTGTGACTGCCATGAAGGCTACACCTTGAATCCAGACAAGAAGACTTGCTCAGGTAAGAACTAAAGGCTACTTGAATATATGAAACTCATGGAGATATGTACATGTTTTCTGGGAGTTACCCTAAAATGAGAACTCAGCTGTATTCTTTTTCTTGGTTCCAATAACAATAATGTTATATTTTTCTTTAAATTTCTTTATTAAAAAATGCAGCTTGGCACTTTACAGAATTCCATAAGCATTTTTTAGCTGCTTAGTCTGACAGGAGCAGGTTATTGCTCATCTCATGTGGGATTTTAGCTTTATCCTTACTGGGGATGCTTGAGACTGTTGGAATTGCTGACGAAAGACAAAACTACATGAGATGTGGTGTAGTCATATCTTGCAGTATCTGCCTCCTCCATTAAATAATTAATAACTGAATTCAGTTGTTTGCAGCATAATATAATAATGTAGTAGGTCACTGGTTAAATTGTAATTAAATTGTAATTACAAATGCTGAACATTTAAAACAGTGAAGTGTCTGGGAGGGATTAATAGGTTTCTTTCCTAAACCATGGCTCACCATAGCCATGGACATGTGTGCACCTGGAAGGCATGACTGTGCCCAAGTCTGTCTGAGTAATGATGGATCCTACAGCTGTGGCTGCTATGAAGGATACACTCTGAGTCCAGACAAGAAGACTTGCTCAGGTAAGACGTGATTAAGGAAAAATGGTACTCCACTAAGAGCAAGCAGCTTTTAAAAATCCAGCTAATTTATGTTATTTTTCTGATAAATTATCCCAGAGTTTCTGTTCAGCTCCTGAAATCTCAGGGCAACTTTGTTTTTCAATATGTACAGTAGTAATTTGAGATCCTTGGCTCTTCTGCAGTTGTGTGAAGCTTGTATTTGGTTAAGATTAAAATGCCATTTCGTATTTCCTTGAGGACTTCACAGTATTTTCGCACCCATGGAGCATGAATTGCCATATCTAATATGTGATGTGTACCACTCCTGTCAGAAAACTCTTCAGTAAAACAGCACAAAGGAATGAGATAAGGGAGAGCATGGACTGTGCTGGAAGAGAGATTGCATTCTATGTCATCATGAGTGTGATTGCTCTTT
The DNA here is from genome assembly GCA_013397075.1 of Rhabdornis inornatus. Lineage (NCBI taxonomy): Eukaryota > Metazoa > Chordata > Aves > Passeriformes > Rhabdornithidae > Rhabdornis > Rhabdornis inornatus. The sequence goes on from VWZS01008556.1 coordinate 258,805, forward strand.
CTGGTTGATGTGTTTGGGCCTTAATAAATATTCCAGCCTTAGATTTCTAGAGGATGGAGGGAAATGTTCCTTCTCAGTGCTGGTCTCTTGTGGAGATCAGGAGCAAAGATGTAGTTGGTACTCAGGAATGTACACATAAGTATATATTAGCTACAAATTAATATCTATTCTATATTATCTTCACTTGATTAGGGTCTGGTCTTCACTCTGAATTTCTTTGGATGTCTCATTGGTGATTTATTTAGGAAAAATCCTTTCTTTTCCCCACTTCCACTATAATCCTTTTCCTTATTATATTTTATGTGACAAACTGTTGAACTTAGGCTTCCAGTTCCAGGAAGTTCCTAGGCAAATCTCTCAAGTTAACTCTTGAGTCTCACATCTCAAAGAGATGAAGCCAGAGGGCCTCAGTATTTCTTCCTGCCTAGGTTAGGAGCTGATTTTGTCAATATGGTGCCTACAATTAGCTCTTAGCTGGCATTACAGAGAGGCAATAAACATGTGAGGGAATGAAACTTCAATTAGGCCTCCTCTTTAGGAGTTCAATCTCAAACCTCATTTCATAGCACCGATTCTCCTTCTGCATACTCTAAATTATTTTCTTCACATGCTTGCTTTTTTTGCCTTTTGAATCTCAGTTAGCAGTATCCTGCTAATGATTTCTCAACCATCCAGGTCTTTGTGGCAATTATATCACAAAGGTGTGCAAAAAATTATGCAAAAATAATCTAGGTCTGGGAGAAGGTTTCTTTCCTTTTTCCTTTTTCTTTTTTCCTTCTTTTCCCTTGCTTCCTTTCCCTTCTCCTTTCTTTCTTTCTCACTGTCTTTTCTCTTTCTCTTCCTCTCTTCCTTTCTTTTGCCATCCTTTATTTTTTCTTGTGCCTTACTGGGCCTTCTTACTGCAAAGATATCTAAATATAGGAACTCCTTCTCAGCTTGCCCTTTCACAATTGATGTGTTAAATTTGGCAGAAAATAGCAACCTCACACATAAAGTGCCCACTTTGTAACTGGCAGTGGGTGTCACATCTTTTTTAGCAGCCACATATACTTTTCTGCTTATGGTCTTTTCACTCCATAAAACAGTGTCTTCTCCAACTCAATTAGAGCTGAAGTAATGCCAAACAGTCTCTTAAAATCAAGATATTTGTTCTCTGAAATTCTGTTGGATAATTGTTTTGTAACTTCATCACTTCTAGTTCCATTCCTTTTGCCATCTGTTACAGCTGCAAAAAAGTGTTGCCAGTATTCCAAAATTTTGTACTAATTTTGTGACATCGAAAGCCAGATGAAAACACACTCTATGCACCCTGCTCTGGTTAATAGCACACTGACATGCAGTAAAAACACCCTGGTTTGAATCCAAATGAAGATACATTTGCAAATGGGCATCACTAAAGGCTGAAGTTTGGATTAACATTCTTCTGCTCTGAAATGCCTCCCTCAGCTGCTGATGTGTGTGCACCTGGCAGGCATGACTGCGAGCAGGTGTGTGTGAGGAATGACCTGTCCTACTCCTGTGACTGCCACCACGGCTACACCCTCAACCCCGACAGGAAGACGTGCTCAAGTAAGAGAGACTGCTGATCCCTTCCCACCCATGCCCTCCCCAGCTACCTGCATGTATTGCAATAGCTCTTGCTAATATATTGGCATATGAATATGTTTGTGTCTGTCTGAGGAACTTTCACCTGCACTCAGGTGTTAAAAGACACCTCTGTGTCACTCTGCCTTGCCCACTTTGAGCAAAATTCAGAGATACAAAGAACTTTATATGTAACAATGTTAGTAAATACCACGCAGTCTTTGTCAAGTTATAAATAAGGCCTTGGCTAATTTATGTAATATTCAGCAAACTCAGAACTGAGAAAGTGTTGAAGAGAGAAAATTAGGGTTAGTCACACACTTTGCAGTACTGTGGAATGTGTGTATCACCATGCAAGACAGTTTGAGGTGATGTACTCCCCTCCAAGCTGAATTTCATCTTGCTGTTCCTTTCTTTAGCTTCTCAGTGACTTTGTGTTACAGTAAAAATGTAACAATTTCAGAAGCATTTATTTCCTTTCCAGTCTCCTTACTGTAAAATTATAGTGTACTGGAAACCCTTCCTAGTGTGACGTTGGAGCAGATGTGGCATTTCACATCTGGTGGGGTTATACAGCTGGGTCAGAGGGACCAAGGTCTGAGGTATCCCTTGTGTTAATTAATGTATTAATCCCAATTAGACAATTGCTGCTCCAGGGTGAGATCAGATACACATCTCAGTAGTTCCTGATAAGATTCACAGAGGATAGGCTCCCAGCATGGAAAAGCATTGCCACTGGGAAGCATTAAAAAATGTTATCTTGTTTTTGGATACATGCTTCTCCAAAGCACATCCTGTATGAACTGGTGTGTGTGCACCAGAAACCCATGACTGGTAGCAGGTCTATGTGAGTGGATTATAGACCTGTGATTGCTATGAAGGCTTTATTTTAAATTCACATGACGAAACATGCTCAAGTAATAACTTGATGTTGGGGTTTTTTTCTGAACATGTTTATTGAAGCACCTGTTTTTAATGTGTTAAACATTTTTAATCTGTTTGAGATATGGTCTATCAACTCACAAGCTCCCAGGAAGTATAATCCCTTTTCATTCTTTTATGCCTCCTCCCCTGAATATTTTGAGCTAATTTGGTCCTTCTTGTTTAGTTATAGCAGTTACTGTATTTAAAACTAGATTAAGTTTAATGTTGCCTCTTATCATCACACATTTAAGGACTAACTGTATTTAAAAATACCATCTGGCATGATCTGCATTCCTGAGATAGGAATAATTGGAGGTGTTGGCAAGGCAGGGTTCTGGGACACCTGTCTGGGATGTGAATCTCCATTGCATACCAGCATTTGGAGAACGGCTGGGGGGTCCCGAGGGGAACAGTACTCAGGTTAGAACTACTACAGTGCTAAACCTTATATTCTTGGCCTCTCCTCCAAGCTGAGTGGGGCAAGAATGAACTCACCAACTGTTTTCTCTTCAGATAGGCAGTACTGGGATCAAACGTTGTCAGAACCTCTTCACAGTCTGATGTAGAATCCAAAGTTAAGTAGGAAGGGACCTCAAGAGGAACCTAGCCCAGCCCTAGTTTACAGCAGGAATAACCTGCCATCACATCAAGTGGCTGAAGACCCTGTGTAAGAGTACAGTTAAAAAATAAGTGGATATAGCCAAACACCATCTGCAAAAATAGTTTCTTGTTGGTCTAGACTTGAACACAAAGGCAGTGTAAAAACACAGCTTTAGCATGTTTTGTGTGATTTGTTGGGAATCCCAGTGGCAAAAGGAATGCCCCAGATTTTGAATATCAAATACTGGAAGACTCTCAATTTCACAGAAGGACTGTAGAAGAATTCAGAGTACTCTTGCACAATTGCCAGAGTTGGTTGGAAAAATAATTTTGTTAAAATAGACAAAATCCAAGGAGGATCTGTATCTGTCACTGGAGAATTTAAATGCAGACATAAAAAGTTAATTGGCAGCTGGTTGGAAACCAACCATGTTGGCGTGATGTTTTGAACTGGCCTTCCTCCAGCTGACTCTTGAACAGCTCTTCTTTGTACATTGACCATAAAGCCAGTGGAATGTTCCAAAGAGGGGAGCTGAACAAATACAGGAATCAAGGAGACACCAATTTCAACATTGGCTTTAAGAAAAACAAGTTTCTGCACTGCCAGATCTTCAACCTCATAGATTTTGCAGTTTCCTTGCAAAATGGGAGTATTAATGGCATGATTGACAAACAAAAACAAACCAAACAAACAAACAAAAAAAACCCCGAAACAGTCCAGGAAAAAAGGGAAATGTACTTGTGTATAATATTTCTATTGTTTTACTGTTACAGTGCTCACACACTTTGTTTGACACTGATCAGTATGAATTTATATATCTAGAGAAAACCAAGTTTATTAATATGCTATTGTTGCCTTTGCAAGTAATGTAAAAAAACATTTATTAAGAGATGGGTATTATATATGAGTAATACCTCTTGATAACTTACTGAAAATGTATTTGTAGGCTCTCTTTTAAGAAGGCTTTGCCTTTGGAAGCTTATCATTCCAGTCTCAGATGTGGATGGTGATCTCACTACAGTACCTGTGCTGCAGTAGTGACATACATTTGTTCTCAGCCTTCAGCAAAGTGGTGCAGCCTTAACTTATTTACTTTTTATGGAGTAGGTGAGGTTAGATTGCCTTTCTTGCAGCTAGGAACTCACAGGCATCTACTGATGCTTGACTTTATCATATTACAGTGAAATTGTTGTCTCTTTGAACCCTTTGGCATAATTGCTGGGTTTTTTTGTGAATTATGGAGTAAAAGGAATTCTTGATGACAGCTGAGGCTAGTCCCCTGTAAGTCTGGAACACTGAGGTCAAGACCTAGGAACAAATTCAGTGGAAGCACTGCTTTGTTAGTATAGCAGTGCTTGCTTTCTCTTTCTAAAGAGACTGGTAACCTCTGTCATACTAACTGGCTCCCCCAGTTCGAGGAGGAGGAGTTGTGACTTTCTGCTAGATTTTAAATTCACTTGGGTCTATTTGAATGATGTCATTCCCTCCATCTATATTCATGTGACATTTGAATGGATTTGTGTCCACCTTCTTGAATCAAGAAAGATACTCCCTATGCATGCATATGGCAAATGTTAGAAACAAAGAGTACTTTTGGGGTGACACAAAGTTGATGGGGAGGCTGGTTGGTCTCTGCAGCCAGGCCCTTTGTTTTTTCTTTTTTTTTTTAAGCTCAGTAATGGTCTAATTTAAAGAGTGTAGAGGATCAAGGTAGGCAGGTGAGGAACACTCTGCTCTGCTTCCTTCTTGGTTAGAGTTGAGCTCTCTCTTGCCTGTCCTGAACTATGACATTCAGGTCTCTGGCTACACACCAGCCCCTATTCACTGCTGCCCCTCTTTCCCAAATGCCCTGGGTTGCAGTGCTTGCTGTAGTCTCACAACACAGGTTTGACTCCTTCCACAGGATCAGGCATTTTCTTGGGATTTAGATGTTCAATGATTGTAATAAATATACTAAATGCTGTTTTCTCTCTTAGGAGCCATAACAAGCAGTCTTGTAACAACTGAAGAGTCCTGTAAGTGTGAAGCCATAGTTGCCCTCCAGGACTCAGTGACCTCACGCCTTGAAGCTCTGTCCACAAAATATATCCTTTTTCTTACATGATCACCTGCATTCAGCACTTCACTGTTATTTTAGAGGTAGCTGTTTTGATATAAACCAGGGAAGAAATATCTCTCAAAAGAGAAAGTATTTACAGGGTGATTTTAGAAATATTATGGGGAAAAAAATAGGTTGTTGAAAACACCACAATGTTTTCACATTTCATTGAAGAGCAACATGATACAGATAAAATGAATGCATGTGCCCACAACCCCTAGATTATATGTGCCATGCTGAACTTCAAGCCTTGCTCTACTTATAATTCTCTGGCTTGCTTTTACTGTTACATCAAACACTCAGTTTTAAGCTCTCCTATGTCCCAAAACTTTCGAGACAACTTCACGGGCAGTGTGACAACAGTCCTATTAGCTGTGATATTCCTCTGCATCCCACCTCCAGAGGCGGACACTGTCCCAAGGGATTTTCAAGCACCTTTTCTCTGAAAATGTGTGAGCCTATGAGTATCCTGAGATACAGGAGCATGAGAGAGCTGCAAAGGCAGGGTGCTGAGGCTGGAGGCTCTGGGCAAGCCCTGTGCCCGCAGGAGATCTGAGGTGCTGGCTGGTGGTGGAATTTGCTGGCTTCATTTGCAGCAGTGCCATGTCTGCAGCTGGGAAGAGAAATGTGGTCAGCCCCCAGATCAGACATTCCACAAACATGTGGGAGAGAAAAAATACCCCAACCAATAAACAAAGAGAAACCCTGTCATACCACAGCAAGCCTGAACACTGGAATAAATGCCCTCAGATGACATGGCAGGAACTAATAAGTGGAAGTTGGACAATTGTGGTAGATCATAAGGCATAATTTTTATAAGTGAGAGTGGTTGATCACTGCTACAATTTACCAAGGACTATTGCAGATTTTCTTTGCTGAAAATTTTTGAGACTGAATGCTTTTTTCTGTCAAAGGTGCTCTTATTCAAATGGGAATTGATTTAAAAGAGCATTATGTCTATGGTTATCATCCCAATCCCTGGAGCTTCAAAATCAAGGAAGAGTGGACTATTTAAGTTTAAAAAAAGGAGAGCAAAGTAATGTGTTTTATACATGAACTCATCATTTAGATAGATAGAAGAATTTTTCAGTTTGCCAAAGTTTCGGAATGTCAAATAAGCACTTCTGCCAAAGACACAAGACTTTCCCAGTTTTTGAATAAATGCAAAGTTATTTTTATGAGATCTAATTGCACATCCTTCTTGCAGTGTGCTTGGAGTTCAGTTTATCTGCCTGGGAAAAGTGAGGGGATGAACTCTGATTTTCCTGGATTATAATGTATCTTTCTAGGGAATCGAATTAGTTAAAACTGAACACCAAGATATTTAAACCTGTAATGTCATCTCAGTAGTAGCATGTCCTTCAGAGATCAACCCTTCTGCCCCAAGAGCTCAAGTTAAGCAAGAAAATGTTGTGGGTTTAAGTTAGGAATACAGTTTATTACAAAGAACTGAGGCTTTCTTTCAAAGTTATTCTTTGATGGGCCATTTCTATCCCTAGCATCCTTTCAAGACAACCTGGAAAACATAGCAGAGACCATCACCTTCTGCTTCTCATCCCTGGGTATCACCTTATCCAACTCTTTCTGAGAAATTAGGGTTGTTGAGATTATTTGGGAAGATGACAGATCTTGACAGAGCTCTAATAAGTTTGGAAATCTCTGTTTCAAGCATGTATTGACCTCATCTAGAAAACAGACTGTTTTTTGAAAATTCACCAATGAGAAAGACTGTAAATAAAGCAAACCTTATAGCCATCTATTTTATTGCCCTTAACAACAGACCACTAGAGGAAGTGTCTGAGAAGCTGCAGGCATATCAAGACAGACAGCAGATTGTCTGAGCTATCATTTTGCTTGATTTAAAAATAATTTTTCAGAATCAAGCCTTTTTATTGTTTTTAGGAAGCTTTATTTCATTGCACAGCTTACAAAACAGCAGTTGGTTTATCATTATTGATAAACATCAAGAAGACTTCAGGAAGACAAGAGTCTTGAAAATACAGTCACCCTAAGGATCTTCATGTACAGTCACTTTATAGCCATGAATACATTTTATAGCCTACTCATACATGCTGTGCTTCAGTTTATACTGCAGATACTGCTTTTCTGTAGCAACTACATTTTTTATTCTCTTACTTCAAAGTAAATACAGGGGAAAAAAAAAAGAATGGATACAGTATATCACATTATATAAAACTTTGAAATGGCAAGACAGAATGAAAAAACGTACCTATGTCTTCTTTCAATTAAATGGGGAAGTAAGTTGGGATCTTGTAACTTATTTTAATAAAATGCAATATGATATGCACATTGATGTTGGAAGTTATTTTGTATTCAACCTAAAGGACATGTATTATGAAATAAAGGATGTGTTAAAAAACCCAAGGAAACAAAACTTCAAAGATAAAGGAGGCATAAATGGAAGAAATAAACAGAATACTGCCTCAAGTCACATGTTTGAAAAAAGAAGTATTTGATTTTAAAACCTAGACATCACTGTAAATATAGATAAAAGATTGAACAGTAATTTCAAGTATTAATAATATTTAAAATGTAGAATTAAAGACATCCTCCAATTTAATATTTTTATCCTGCAAGATTTACTTATGTTATTAGTAAGTCATTCCAGTTGTCATTCCACAGACTTTACTGACACTTTACTTGTGTTAATCAGGCTTTTAGGATAAAACACACAAGCTAACAATTAAAAAAATTAGTCATTAAAGAAATCCATTCATTTTATACACTTGGCATTTATAATCATCCAAATTCTTTAGAAATTATATTTAAATTAGGAGTCAAAATGATGGGGTTTTTTAAATGGAAAAATCCCACATACTTTGTAGACCCTTGCAATATAATTACACAAAATATTATATCTGGTAACTGGTTTGCCAAGGATGTATTAAACAACATCCGTACTTGTTTCATACCCTGCACATAAGATATTCCAGCACATTCAGTTATGCTCACTTCATTGCACAGGGGAGTGTGACTTCAGGTATGCCTACACAGTCATGTTAAACTGGAATATAACACGAAATAGCACAAGTGAATGTGGGACACGGCCTCAGCTGCAAGGGCTAAAAATGAGCCTATAAGCCCTCCAAAAATGAATGCTGGATTTGGCTGTGCTTGGTATTTTGTGATGTGTCCCTGTACTGATATTAATTTGCTGTAGTTAACAATTAAAGTTAGCATGGGATGTCTTGGCCATGCTACACTTGCTTCCTCAAAGTGCTGTGCATGCATATTTTTTTTATTTCTCCAAGTCATGGAGTTTTATATCCAGCACTTTACTTTGCTTACTTTCATGTCCTCTGCTTAGGCACGGGTATTATACAGGCATTTATAGGGCCAGAAGTATGCCTTGGCCTCTGTAATTGGTAAGAATAAACAAGTTGTAAATCTAATGCAAGACTTTACAACTTCTTGGCAATTGGTAAGGGATGACATCAGTCCTATTTACACTAAGGTCTGTTGTAAGATGAGATGTAAAATTTTATAGGATAGTGGAAAATTGTCCTGGAGGCCTGATGTATCTTGCAAGCTGTCAGCTGGGCAGGTTTTAATTCATGCACTAGTATTCATAACTTCATTTTGTATTACATATGATAATATTTACATCCAATTCTTCTGTGCAATTACCTGCTTCACTTTGTGAGTACCACGTAAAATTCCAAGATTATATAAATTACTTATTTAAAATAGGACATATTGTTCTTCAGAAAAAAACTGATTTATTATCCAGTGTGCTACAAGTCAATAATTACACACCCAAAAGTCACTTGATTGTTTATATCAAGAGTTGTGTACCCAGGCCTGGGTGCTCCGTGGTATTCCAAAAATCAAGTGCATTACCTTTAAAAACTTCTTAAACTTAGTAAAACACAAAAATATAGTAAAATTTCTCCCTGAATACAACAAAATTGCAGTACAGATTCTATTTTTGTCCATGTGCAGTTCATGAGTCCCAAGTCAGTTTCAGCTTTGGGAGGTCCTTCTGCTAAGACCACCACAAAGCTGGAGGAATACCTTTGGTCTGTGTGTAATGAATTCATGAGTCCAGTCCTTTCAATTCCATGGCTCTGTGTGTGGTTAGCAGCAGCTGACAAGGTCCTTTCCAGTTCTCAGCTAGTGGAGTATCTTTCCAGGTTTTCAGGCAGACTTTATCTCCACACTTCAAAGAATATATTTGTGACTTGATTGGGACTGGTGATCGAAACAGCAAGTACCTGTGCAATAATCTCAGGGTTTTATTTAAAGACAAGAGATAATCTGACAAAGCTTCCTCCCCTGCCATACCATCTGGTCAATTTTTCTTGTCATTCACATGATGTGGTGTACCATACAGAATTTCAATTTTTTCTGGATTTCCCAGTACAACCTGGCAAATTCCTTCCAATATATCAAATCAGTGGTTGAAAAAGAAACTTTTACATATACAGGGTTTTGGTGCGCCCAAATTCTACCTGCAATTGGACTAAATACATCACTTCCTCCAGTCCTACCATCAGTACTTTCCTAGTCCCAATTATCACTATATTGATTCTTTCTCAGAGAAACCAACAATTGTACACCCTCTTCCTCACTATCCACTTTCAGACACCTTGACACCTTTTCCTTATACTGCAAGCAGAACAGCAACAAGATAATTTCTTTTTCTCTTTCATCATCATTAACACATTTGAATCAGACACCAATAACCTGCATTTCTTTCTTGTTTTATGACCATTTCTCAATGAGAAAAATAAATCCACAGGATTTCATCCTACTTATCCAATCTTCTGTAAAACAACAGTTGTAGCATGCTATTATAATATAATATTCCCTTTTCTGGCCACTTTTCATCACCATCCAATTTCTATTTTGGCCACCATTGAGTACACTATTCCTTTAACTTCCACTTTTTAAGAAGTTCTCCACCAAACTTGTCCCAATGATTCAAAATACATCCTAACGGAGAACAAGGAGAAGGTTTAACTGATTGCCCCATTCCACATTACTACCCAAAAAATAATGGTTTTTAACTATGACTTCAAATACTCCACTTGTCACTGTCAAGCACGTATGAGTTTTCCAAAATTCTACTACACAATACCAATGCCACACTTCATACAGTCTCTTTTCATATGTTGCATCTTTGAGTCTCTTACCTGCTCCGGGATGGGGAGATACTTGCAGAGACCCCGACCAAAAGGGCAATGGGCACTGGAGTTACAGAGTGCTACAAGTTACACTGTTCTCTTATTAATTGGTATTCTACCTTCTGTTGGTTAATGATTCTCTTGCTTCTCATGCTAATTAGTACATGTGCTCAGTCTTTCTTTTCTTTTGGGTTGGTGTGTTTCTTGGGTCCAGTGGTTGCAATCTGCCCCCATGGGAATCACCCTTTACCCAGTCAGAGCTGATTTCCACACGGTTGCTAAATTGACTTTATTAGTTTCTTTCTTATCTTGGGAGTTCTGCCAAATGTGGGCCTTGTGGCCCATAAATTCTGCATTCTTTGTGTCCGTTATCAGTGTGACTTCCTTCTTCCCAAACTTTATTAAGTGCCCCGTAGGTCTGAGATCATCAAAACTTGCCCAGCCATAGATTTTAACATGGCGATATTAGTGACAAGTAATTTTGCTTTCTAATACCTCAACGTTGCTGAGAGCTTGTTAGTTGCTCTCTGTTTCATGGATTAAGTCTCCTTCCTTTTTGATTAGGATTGTATTTGTTATAAATTTACTCACCACAATCAGGTAGGTCAATCAATAAGGCAATTTATTAATTTGTTGGCAAGGAATGGGCAAGCAGCGCTGGGTCTGTGCTCTGCCAACACATCCATCCTACCCCTGGTCACTGCCCCTTTTACCGGCGGTTTCTGGTAGGGTTGTGTTGTGCTTACTGTGCTGGGGTACAAGCCCGAGCAAGCCCGAACACGCTGGCTACCATTCAGGTAGCACTGGCTACAAGTGCCCACCAGGTCTGGGCAAGGCTCAAACATGTTGTCAGGTTACACTCCTAGCAATCAGGTAACAGCAGTGACAAGCCTGCTCATGTCTACACAAGCCTGTGTTTTTCCTCATACATAAAAAGTGAATACAATTCATAATTATAGTGACAAAATAATAAAAAATACATGAAAACAAAAAGCCAACAATTTACAGCAAAGTGATTTAAACAAATATAATGAAATAATTAGATTTTCCTGTGTCTCATGTCCATGCTTTACTTCGGATTTAGCAGTCTTGTTTATATCGATCCCATTGTGTATTTTCATAATGACACAAATCATTATGTAACATCTCACATCTTTAAACTGGAAGAGGGCAGGTTTAGGTTATATATTAGGAAGAAATTCATTACCGTGGGGGTGGACAGGCTCTGGCACAGAGAAGCTGTGGATGCCCATCCATAGAACTGTTCAAGGCCGGGCTGGACAGGGCTTTGAACAGCCTGGTCTAGTGGAAGGTGTTTAGATAGGATATGGATGGTCTTTAAAGTCCCTTCCAACCCACACCACTCTATGATTCTATGTCGATGTAAGTTACACTACAAACACCGTGCGCAGACAACCTGGGGTTCACAAACTTTAGGTTTGTTCTTCGTGGAAAAACAGAGTGACCTTTGTTAACGATCTAGCAGTGCTTTTTTCACCAAGCTGAGCACTCCCATTCCCGGGCGGGGAACCCCGAAACCGCCGGGGACCGCAGATGCCCTCACAGCCCAGCCCCACGGCCGGCATGCCCGGCCCACAGCGGGCACCAATGGCCGCCAATGGCGCCCGCGCGCTGCGCCGGAAGCGGCGCCATTTCCGCCGGCGGTTGCCAGGGGGACGCGGGGCCGGGCTGGCCGCGCTGCTCTGGGGGCTGCCCGGCTGTGCCGCGATGTTCATCTACCTGTGCAAGAAGGTGCTGCTGGGGCCGTGGGGCGGCGGAGGGCTAGGCGGCCCTCGGGCAGGGGAACTGTCCTGGGGAGTCCCGGGGAGTCCCGGGGATGGGGATGGGGATGGGGAGCGCGTAGCCCGGACGTGTGTGCGGCACTCCCTGAGCGCTGCCCGGCTCTGTCCCGGGGATGGGGAGCGCGGAGCCCGGAGCCCGGAGCCCGGACGTGGTGCGGCACTCCTGGAGCGCTGCCCGGCTCTGTCCCGCCGGTTCCCTCGGTCTGGCCTGGGGCTTCTTTGGTCTCCGCTGCTGCAGCAGCTCCGCAGTTTCCCCCCCGAGAGGCTTTGGACGCGGCTTTTCCGCGGGAGAGCGAAGCCCTGTGCACTGTGTGATTCCTGTCACCTGTTTTTGCTGCTCCGCACACCTTTGAAGGTGTCCTGTTATTGTTATTTACTGCATGAGTTCAATTGCTTGAGGGTGGCACAGTTTCACTAGTGCTTACAGTCTGCCTTCTCTTTTTTTTTTTTTTTGCGTGTACAGATCTGTTAATAAGAAATGAATTTATCTCTTGTGCTATTGTAGGTGTCTCTGAGGTGTTCAAGTAGGCTATGTAAAATAAAACGTGGTCATTGCAGCTATATAGAGATACAAAATACTTTTTTTTCAGATTGCAGTTCCCGGTAATACTAGATTAAAATGTATTTCCTGGAATAAGACTCAAGATTTCATAGCCTGTGGTGGAGAGGATGGATTACTGAAAGTTCTAAAATTAGAAACACAAACAGGTAAATGGGGGGGGGTTTGTTTGTTTTTGGTTGGTTTTTTAAATTCTTATTTTAAGAACAAAACCCACCACACTTAAGAAAGTATAACTTCTTACCTGGGTTGCTTGACAGTATTGCATATGTTTTAAATCTGTCCATAGCTAGTTATGTATTTCTTCTAATATCAAATTTTTTCATCACTGTCTTATGCATACAGTTTTTCTCCAGCTGGTCTTATTTGGCACACAAGTAATTTGTCTGCCCGTTATAGCTGCTGAAGTTTTCTTCAGTGCTGCTTCCTTATTTTTTTTCAGGGGATGTAATGAATTCTTTTTGTGTCGGCTTCCTCTTTATTTTGGAACTTACTTTGTTATTTCTTGATTTTGTTTGAATGTGTTCTATCATCTTAATTATTTTAGGGAGGAAAATAATTAGGAAATAATTATTTTATTTCTGTATTTTATTTTAAATAAGTACGTTCCAGGAAAAGTAAAATCCATTTTCAAAAATTTTTAAACCTTTTTTTTCTGAATGTAACAAAATGTGATAACCATAGCTGTTGTTGTGGAGTTTGGGATTTTTTTTGTTTGTTTATTTTGTTGGCTTTTTTCCATGAAAAACTGCTACACCGTCAGGCACATATCAATTTGGATGACTGATGTGAATAGCAAACACATGGAACACAGGGGTGGAAATTTCATCCTGCAGTTACTATGTGCTTCCTTTAAGTGGTTCAATTTATCTGTGTAAATAGTAGTTAGAGCTTCAGTATTCACTGAAACATGGTAACATGTATGCTTTGTTAGGGTTATTGTCATAGTGAATTTTTTTTTTGTTTTAGATGAAGCAAAGATAAAGGGACTAGCAGCTCCTAACAACATTTCTGTGACTCAGGCTCTTGAAGGTCATAGTGGTAAGTGTATTTGAGCATTTGGTCTACTTTCAGTTAGAACAGATTCTTCACAAGATTTTGTGAAGCTGATAGAGTAATTTTGCTATAACATTTTATTGTAAATCTGAAATAAAGGTTGTGAGTATTCAGCATGGTATGTAACAGCTTGGCTGTATATTTTTACCGTGTTATCTTGGATAAGGCTGTTTGGGATTTCTTTTCAATAATATCTGTGAGATTTTCTTACATGTTGCAGTAAGAAGAAATGTTCCATTTTCTTCTGAATAAATGAAAATTGGTTCAGTAAACCTGATTTCTGTGTTAAATATATTGTAATTTTTCCCTTTATTGACAAATTGCAGGGTGTGTATATGCATAGATTGCAGTGTACAGACAAAGTTTAAAGAGGTTAGAAAGCTGGAGAAGGATAATGTGTGAAAGTAAAAATAGAATGCAGCAAAATTAGGGAGGACTTAAATTTCTCTCATGAGAGATGTTGAATGGTCATCACCCATGCAATGGAATATGAAGAGGATGCTAAAAGCCTTGCATTATTTGAAGAAATGGACTTTTTTATGTGGATTTGCAGTTGAAATCTGCCAGGAGTCAGTTTAGTTTAAGGGCTTAATTAAATAGGATTGGAACAAATTAATTGTGAGGACTTGATTTAGTGGATACTTTGAACTGATGTCTTCAATTCTGAAATACATTACTATTACCTTAAAAATCCCTGACATTCAGAATAACTTTCATTGCATCTGTTGATAAAGTTCATGACTAAAATACTAAAAATGGAAAGGATACAGAGAAAGTGGGTACCCAGCAGTGAGGGCAGGAAAAAGTGTGATACAAGTTGATCTACAGTATGGAACTGATAAAAGTTCAAACATGTTTCAAATATTTATGGGTGGGATCCCATATGAAGCTTGAGGGTCTGAAGGATTTGTGTGTAGAGTACTCTTTGGGTAATTGTCAGGGAGATTATGTTTTAAAAGTGCAGCAATAGTGAGGATCAGACTACTAAGAGGAAGAAAAGCCCCAAACATCCTACAACAGTAAAGTTTTGTCAGTGTCCCAGAGTATGAGAGGTTGTCAGAAACTGCAAAACCATGATTTGAGTTTTGGGTGTGTAATCAACACTGAGCAGGATTTGGAGAGGATGTTACTCCAGTCAGTGAATACAGGAGCAGAGGGAGCTCTTGAGCGGAGTTTTCAAAGAGGAAATAAGTGACACAGAAAGAAGCCAACAACTAAATCAAAGTCAGTAACTCAAATTTCTGAAAAGCTCCAGGTTGATTAAGTTGGATGTTGTATTTTTTATTAATTACTTAAATAATGCCAATAAAAAGCTTTTAATCACTTTCTAGGTTTTGTGCAGGTTGTGACATGGAATGAACAGTATCAAAAATTGACTACCAGCGATCAAAATGGCCTCATCATTGTGTGGATGTTCTACAGAGGTATTCTGCAGGATAAACATGAGATGGGATAATATTCTGTGTCATGGGAAATATTTTTTTCCCCTCACCTGCAGTTTTTACAATTCTTTTTTTGAGTTTTATTTTGCAGATTCTATAGCTCAAAATAGTTTGAAAATTATTTTCAAGTTTTATTGTCATGCTTGTCTGTATCTTTTATAGTGTAGTCACATGTGACAAGGCATTTGCCCTGTAGAGCTACCGTAGGAGAAGATATCAGTACTTAGCCATGTGCTTGATAAACTGCTCTAAATTTTTTATCTTTGTTGCTTGGAATACAGTATGAAAAATATATTGTGCAGTGAGAACAGACATGTTAGTAGACTACAAGAACTTATCAACACTGCATAAAGCATCAATTAAATACTCATAAAAACAATCTTTAGAAACGTTTAAGGTAGTGAACCAATGTGACTAACCAGTGTATGACTGTAATTATCTTTTATTGCTTTTGACCCTTTCACACACACATATACTGTGGTTCACTAGAATTCATTTGTAAGCCAGCGAAACTCACAGTCAAGGTAATCACTTTCCAACATGTGTGGGAAACAAAAAGAAAATTAAGGGTTTTCCTATTCTCTTGGAAATTCTAGTTTAATGAAAAATGGAGACAAAATCTTAGCTCTTCTCTTCATTTCAGGAGTAAAGAATGAAAGTCTTTCTGGCTGATACATGGTGGCTGCTGTCACATAAATAATCTCTTAGTTCTGGAAAATAATCAGTAAATTATTTATTACCTATTCCTAGCAAAGCCAGCTTTTCCCTCTGTTTATGTTTCCTATTGTATTGTCCGTTCTGAAATTTCTGAAGCACAGACCTCTTTCTGTAGTGCCCCTCTTGCACTTTGGCTCCCCTTTCTGAGTCCTCATTTGTCACCGTTCGCTTTGGAAATGAGCAGCTCCCATGGGAACGCTGGGTTTCACAGTAACTGTGGCTGTGTCTTCTGGGGACACTGTCCTGTAGTTTTGCTAGGCTTTTACTGAAAGGGCAGTTCAGTGATTAGCATGTTCCTTGAGTCCCCTAGAAATTTGTCAAATCACAAGTGTAACTCAGTTTTTCTTTCACTTCTAATAGGTTCATGGTATGAGGAGATGATTAACAACAGAAATAAATCAGTGGTTCGAAGTATGAGCTGGAATGCTGATGGACAGAAGATTTGTATTGTATATGAAGATGGAGCTGTGATTGTTGGATCAGTGGATGGTAAGATTTTAAATCCTACTAACTGTTGTGCTATTACACAAATTTGTTGTATTATATACATCGTGGCTCTGTTTCTCTAGGTAAATGCAATTAATAGTTACTTACTAAGTGGTACTTTGAATGTAGCTGTTTTAGTTTTTACACTGGTAACTTGCATCCTGTTTTTAATTTTGTGGTATATTTCTTAAGTGCAGTCAATGTTTTGTTGTAGGCAATCGCATTTGGGGAAAAGACTTGAAAGGTAGCCACCTGTGCCACGTGGCCTGGTCCTCTGATAGCAAAATTTTACTCTTTGGAATGGCAAATGGAGAGATTCACATTTATGACAATCAGGGAAATTTTATGGTAAGTTCATTGTGGAATAATTAAGGATTATAATTATTATTATAGCAGGATATAATAATAATTATATGGATTATAATTGACTTCAACAGGCATAAAAGCTCACTTCCTCTAAATTTATTTCATATTTCTTTAATTGTGGACATCAGTACTGAGTACTGGACAACCTCCTGCGCAGAGCTTTTATTCAAGAGTTCTGCAGCTTTTTATTATAATTATTTATTTTTTGGTAGCTAAATGATTATCACATCAACCTATGCCTTTCAGCCTTGCAATGGTTACTGAAAATGTAAAAGTAGGAATGGTTAAACTGGTGAAATTAAGTGAAACTCTTTAGGACATCTGAAAATCTTTACTTTCAAAGATGTTTGTGATGATAGTTCAGATTTAATATTTTTTAGCCGTTGTTTTTTTCCTCCTTTCATTATTTAGAAGAACTAATGCTGGCTTAAAGGATATTGACTTCTTACAGCTTCTGCTTCTTAAAGTATTAGCATGCTTTTAGAAAAAGCGATAGTTTATTTTCCTATTGCTTCTATTATTCTTTAGAGAAAACCTGGTAGTAAGTGGAAAAATAAAAGGAAATAGCTATAGTATATTGTTGAATTCCTGCAACCTAGATTTATTGATTTCTTTTTATCTATTTACTTAAAGTATTGGACTATGACTATAACAAAATGCTAAGTAAAACACTGACTTTAAAACCAGTGTATTTGGGACCATGTTCTTAACTTTCCAATGCTTAATATGGTGAATTTTCTTATCTTTTCCATTACCTTGCTCACAAAGTATCTGCTACCCTTCACATTTTCTTTTCTTTATGCTCCCACAGCTATCTTTCTTCCCACTGTGTGAGTCATGGTATTTCCAGCTGCTACAGATTACTGAAATTCTTTAAATAATGTGCTGTCATTTCCCCCACCATATCAACAATATGTATGGTTGGGCTCTCTCTCCCCCTCTCTCCCATAACTTACCTGGCATTCCTCTTTGAATTGATCCAGGAATATTGTTATCTTTCAGACAAACCCTTACTTGTGTTACCAGGTATTCTGGGCTAGTTATTGCAAAAGTTATCTTAATTGGTGTTCTAATTTGGGCACTCATTTTTTTCCAATTATTTTTATGTTATTCAGCAAACTTTAGTCAAGAAAAAGCAAACAAAAGTTGTTTTGTTTTGTTATTGTTTTGTTGTTGGTGGTGTTTTTTTGGTTGGTTTTTAAAATATTTATGCCCAGGAATGGTTTGAAATGGAAATTATTTTTTGCACTGTTCCAGGGGGTTTCTTGTGTCTATGCACATGTGTGAGTGGTAGCCTTTTTATGTTGTTGGTTTTCTTTGTTTTTAAGTTGCTTTTCAAAGAAAGAAAATGCCAACATTAGGGTACTTCTTTGTAGTTAAAAATATATGTTTTCATATGTCTGATCTGGCTTTAATTATGTAAGGGAGTTTTTCAAACCCATAAAATTCTGAGAACTTGAAAATTTTTCTCGTGACAGGAAAACAATTTTGCTTGGACATCTTGTTTTTTTGCAAATGTCAGTAGAGATATAAATTATTCTTTAAATAACATGTTGTATATGATCTTAATTAATCATTCTTGTGCAGGTGAAAATGAAGCTGAGTTGTTTGGTGAACTTAACTGGAGCCTTCAGCATTGCTGGGATACAGTGGTACCATGGTACCCAAGGCTACATTGAACCCAACTGCCCTTGCCTTGCTGTCTGTTATGAAAATGGGAGATGCCAGATAATGAGAGATGAGAATGACTACAGTAGGTACAAAATGTGGAGTGCAAGTTACTGAGCTTCTCTTGACCCAAAATGTCTACTTGTGTTGATATTCTTAATGTTTATTCCTTAAAACCTAGATCCTGTTTTGATTGACACTGGTATCAATGTAGTGTGTATTCAGTGGAACTCCAATGGAAGCGTCTTGGCAGTGGCAGGCTCCCTCAAAGCACCTTCTCAAGATAAAGATGTCAGTATCGTGCAGTTCTACACTCCCTTTGGTGAGGTAAAAATACTTGATATATAGTGTAAATATTTGGGGTTTTTTTCTTTCTAAATTTTATTATGTTTTGCTACAGGGTCATTACTGGAATTTGCATGCCAAAATGTACGCGTTTAGTGCTATAAGGTATCCATCTGGGATATCCACATGGATCTGGAAACAGGACCATGTACTCTTTTAGAACAACAGCATGGTGGCCAGCATGAAAATCCAAGTGCCTTTCAAAACACTAATGATAGGATCAGTGTGGTGTCTAACTTTGAACACCAGATCCCTGAGATGAGTCTATAGAGGATAAGCAGTTTGGAGCTTAGGCAGCAGTCAAAATGTCAACATCTGTGTATCAAGTCCAGAAGTACTTGTCTTTCTACATTCTGTGTAAGAGATCTGGACATCTCTAGTTTAGAAGCTGAAAATACAGCAGTAAATGAGTATTAGTATTAATTGGTATTTGTTCTTTTTTATGTAATCAGTAAAACTGGCAAAAAGGCATCCTGTATCAGTAAAAGCAATGGCTCAGAAACTTCAGAAAAGCTGAGTTTTTTCTAAACTTCATTTGGCTGTTGGGGCTATTGTTTTGTAAATGGTTTTTGCCCGTCCTGGCTTTTTATGATAAATTAAATGTTTGATAGTTGAGAGACAACTGGTCAATATATTTTTGTTGTGCTATTTTTGCCTTGCCAGATAATACCCTTTCCCTCTTAGTAATATTCCTGAAAATCAGTAAGTTAGTGTTATATATCAGAGTGTTATGAAGTTTGTCCCTTGTACAGAGGAACACTGGTCAGATCTGAGCTGTGCTGTGAAAGGGGTTAAGATGCAACATCATCTGTAGGGATTGCCTTAGTTGAAAGGATTTAATGGAACCAAAGGTTTTGGCAATAATGTTGCGTCTCTGGTTGCTGATGTCCTTCGGATTAACTGAAACTAGTGTTCCAGATTTTGTATTTAGTGTTTAGAAGTAAATTCTTCAGGTTTGAGAATTGTTTTGTACTCGTTCTGATACTGAGATATGGACTTAACTTTCTGGAAGATGGTATTTTCTGTGAATAATGTGTGAGCAGTATTTTGACTTGGTATTTGCATCTGATCAAAGGCAGGAAACAGGTACTCAAAAGGAAAGTTAGACCTGAGCATCAATGTTCTACTCAGTGAGATGTATTTTTTAAAGCCTAAGATTATTCAAAAATATACAGTGAATAAGTGTAATCTTTTATTACATACATCTATATTATTTGCAATTAAAAAGGTACCCACAAAAAAGTACTCTGTGGGACTAAGGTTATAGCTTTTGAAAACATTTTTTTTTCTATTTGTTTCCTTAATTCAATTTAAAATTCTTCAGCAAAATAAAGATATTTGAAAAAAGATGGAAAGAGTACCAACTGCCTTTCTTAGATTCTTTTGGGAAGGAGATCGAGAAGAGGGAAACGTCCATTGCCTCACTGAAAATTGTGTACCTCTGCAGCTAATTAATTGTGTGCTATTGACATAGAATATGAATATGTTTTCATTTGTTTAAACTATCAGCTGTAGTTGAGGGTGTTGTACATGAGCTGACTAATACACTTCCAGTGTCAGTGAAACTTCTGAGGCATGTCAGGATCAGTACTACTCCTGTGTTTTAATTGTGACTGAAATCATAAACGTGATTCAAATTACCAACCAAAGGGAATAATGTTTATACTGTCTTTCTCTATCTACTGTTTATTTCTTCAAGCTTGAACTGTCACTGAGTCCTGTTGTTTCTTTTTCTCTGAAGAAATAAAACACAAAAAACAAACCAAATCTGAGGTGAAAGAACACATGGAGTACACCTTAAATATCTTTCTTTGCATATGTATTGCAATTTGAGGATTGTTATGGGATACTGTAAAGAATATCTATAGGGGTTTTTTTGTCAACTGTCAAAACTGTAGTTTATGAAATTTAGAGTGGCTTTCCTGTGATAAATTTGTATCTTTTTCTTTCCTTGTTCTAACCAAGCACTTACGTACACTGAAAGTTCCTGGCAAAGAGATATCTTCCTTGGCCTGGGAGGGAGGTGGACTGAAAATTGCACTGGCTGTTGATCATTACATATATTTTGCAAACATTCGTCCACGTTACAAGGTATGTAGTAATGTGAAACTTAATTGTATTAATAAGTTTCCTGTAACTTATTCTCTTTCTGATCAGGTTGAAAAAGTAGCTCGCTGTAATATACATACATGCATGTATGTGTGTGTATATGTGTGTATATATATATGAAATTAGTGTTTAACTTATGATTGCAGCTTGATCAACACTACTAACTTGAAGTTTTAGTGGAATGTGAGGGTCTGTCTTGGTGATGCAGTGACTTAGCCATTGCCTTTACCATGCATTTGGAGTTTCAGTTTCATCATAAGGAAACAGGACTGGGCACGATTCTAAATTTGGTAGGAATTGAAGATGTCATTAGGTAAGGCTCCTGTGTTTTCACTGCTGTTTAGTTAACTAGGTTGGACTGAGCCATATGATGGGAATTATTTTAGCCTTACTTTACTGTCCTTTTTTTTCGTGGTGAATTATTCGTTTGAGTCAGGAAAGTTGAGTAAACACCTGAACCATAGGAGTGAATGCAACCTGATAGATGTACTTCCTGCTTACATTTCAGTTCCCAATATACTTCTTACAAGTGTGTATTCATCTAATTCTAAATAATGTTTTATCTTGTCTATCACCCAAGCTTTTTAATTTGTTTTTTTGTTTTTTTTTTTGGGAGTTAGAACTATTTCACTTAAATTTACAGTTTAATAAATAATAGCAATTACTGTCTAGTATAAAGTATTGTATACTTTTTTTCACACCACAGGATATGTTCTTTAATCATCAGTGTGTAGCCACTGTAATTAAAGAGAGCGAGTGCAATGTGAGGAACATCCTGCAGCTATATTGAAATGTATTCTTTCATTTGGTTGTGAAAAACCATTGGTCAGGGAGTTGTAAACACGAATCTGCTGGAAAGCAATTTCAAATAGTTTGTTGTAAATCTTCTGGAAGAGACTTTGGAAATCTGAGCTGGAAATTAGTCTTGCAGGAAATGCTACCTAATGTTTATTCTGGGAAATGTGCAACAGCTGGAGCACAGGCCCGTTGCTTTTTCTTAAACTCATCAGTATCTAGGAGACCATGTGTATTTCAAGATCTGGCACAGTTAGCAAATTAATAATACCTTGAAACTTTAGTTTTAGAGACTGCATGTGTAAGTTCATTTTTTTCCACTTTACATAGTTGAAAAGGAAAGAGATATGTTCAAATTAATTTATTTCTGCAGCAAATAAACTCTTAATATGTTGGTAGTGTACTCCATTTCAATTTTAAATATTTTTATGGTGAATGATACATGTTTTCCTTCAATAAATACTTCTGCTGTGTTTTGATAATATAAGTAACTCCCTTTTAGGAACTACATATTCTAAAAGGTGACAGTCATTAAATGGGAGTGATTCAAGGCTGTAATTATTTTAGGCTGGATTGGAATTAATGACCTGGAGACAAAGAGTTAATATCACGTTACCAATCTTCTGAATAATCTGTTTCCCTCTATTTTTCAATAAGCCATAATAAGAGAAAGGGGGTTTTAAATTAACAGGATAGTAAAAAACTATGAATTGAGCTGATCTTTTTTTAAACTACTCTTAGTTTGCATGGAGTTGTAATACTAATTTAGTGTCTAACGGGTCTATTCTAGAAGTTCTTCTGTTGATGCTGTAATTTATCATCTTGGTTTCATTTCCTGAGGAGTGTGGGAACCTCTCTTGCCAACACTAATAAGCTTTCTCTTCTCTTAGTAGATGCTGATGCAGAGAATTCTATTAGTTTTTCTAAAATTGCATCATCTTTGAGTGTTTTGCTTTATGTCTCATTTATTTGACAGCTTCACTTCCTTCCTATTTTCCGATTCAGTTATATTAGAAAGGATTTTCATTATTAAATTTTGTACTTTAAATCAGTTGAATGCAATAAAATACATCCTCATGTATATTCTATTTATTGTGCCTTTTTGCCCTTTCTCCTACTTGTTACAGGAATAATTACATTCTTCTGGGAGGCAGGGAGGGGTTTTCTTATGGTACTATTATGGAAGAGGTGACGTGAGTTATTACAGTGCTCCTATATAATTGCTTATTTTTGTCTGTTTCTGGAATTGTACTCTTTAAGGTATTTATTGTATTTCCTTTGGGAAATGAACTTCGGGTTTCCAAATCAGTAGTCACAAAGAAAGCATTTTCATGGCAAAAACGATCATCACAGTGGGTATTTCTGAATAGCTGCTGAACTATATAAATATACCTCTACCTGCTGAACAAGGAAGAAACAAGGTCAAGTGAGATCTTGTCGCGTTTTAAGGTTGATCCTTCAGTTCTGAAGTTACACTGTGATAGAAAAGCTTCTTTTGCCAGTTTAATATTCCAGTATATTACTATGTGAGCTGTGTTCTCATAATGAAGCAATTTGTCACTTGACAGGTAAGAAATATTGAATACTAATTGTGTATATGAAATAAACTCTTTCTTTCATGGCTGTGAACAATTAAGTATTGAATTCTTATGATTTCTGATTGTTTTTATCAACATTGTCTTTCTTGGCAGTGGGGTTACTGTTCCAATACCGTTGTTTATGCCTATACCCGAGCGGATCGCCCAGAGTGCTCTGTAGTCTTTTGGGACACAAAAAACAATGAGAAATATGTGAAATATGTCAGGAGCCTTATTTCAATAACAACTTATGGAGACTTCTGTGTTTTAGCAACTAAAGCAGATGAAAATCAGCCTCAGGTAAAATCTGTCTTAATTTTCACTTGAAATGCTCTGTTCCACATGTCAGTTCTTTACAACCGGAATAAGATGAAATGTAAAAGTCTGAATCTAGCTGATAACTGCATCTGCAGATCAACCCCTTGTAGCCATTAGTAACCTAATAAAAACTGCAGCCTTCCAGATTAATTTTCTTTAGAAATATTTGGAACAGTTCTCCAGAGACAAGGCAAAAGCATCAGAATGATAATGAATATTTCATCAGTCAGAAATAGAAAAAAGGGGCAATATTTCAGGTGATGTAAATTACATTTTATTGCAAACTGCTTTGTTTATTAATTTATTTTATATGTAATCACAATTGATAAATGTATCCTTTGGTTATGAATGTTCAGTAAGTGTGATAGTGTTACATGATTTTTCTTGTGTAATCACTTCAGAATTATTTTCTCTATTACTTACATATTGCTTACAAAGGAGGAGCATGAGACAGAGTCATTTGGTGGCATGGTAAAAAACCCCAGACATGCTTTAGTGCTGCTTTGCTTCATTGTGCTATAAATGGTATACTGTCATATGGACTGAAAACATAGGATTATGTGGCCATAAACATTTGGTGAAGTTGAGTGCAATAAAATAATTTTTTTCTGAATTGTAATTTTAAAGGATGAAGCAAACAGTAGAGAGACTTAGTGTAACTCTATTGAGCATAAATAAGAGATTTTATTTTAGCACCTGAAAATTACAGATAGTAAGGACCTTTCACTTGTTTTGAAATGGCTCCAGTGTAATTATTAATACTGTGAGTTGCCAGGTTTTCGGAAATGAAGTGTGTGAGCTTATGGGTAGCAGTTCATTAGAATTGTTGTCTGAAAAACTGGTTTGGTTTACGGCAATAGCTAATGGGGAAAAAAAAAGACTTAATTTCAGCAGGATCTGTTTAGAGGTATTGCATGTAGATGTGTCAGTAAGTTAAGAAGAACTTCATGTTGATATCCATAACAAGGCTGGATATATCAGACAGTGGAAACTCCCTGCCCTGGCACCACCCTGTGTGGGTCATATAGCCTGTCTTGGATACTGTTACTCCATTACTCCTTGACAGGCTCTGATCTGCTGATTTGGAGTCTGAGAAATGACTAGAAAGGGCATAAAAGAGAAATTTATTGTAGAGTCAATGTGGGGATAATTTACCAGAGAAGAATTAATGTAAACATGATGGAAATAAAAAACAGAGAGTTGAAAAAGCCATGCGTGTTTTCCTACAAAGGCAGAGGCACAACATATTTTTTTTGAAAGTAGACATTTGGGAATGCTGGTGGAATGTTTAACTCATGAATAAAGAAATAAAAATACTATTTTTGTGAGGTACTTATTGGTGGCCAAACCAGAAAAAAAAATTAGTGAAAAGAAATCCATGTTGAGCTCTTTTTCTTTGGAAGAATGAAGTTCATATGGTAGATTAAAAGCGAAATTGAGCTGCTCTCATGTGATGAATAAGATGTTAATCTTACCAGTTTAAAAGGGTAGCTGTACAGTTACTGTAGTCTGCTATCACAAGTACATGGATTGTTCAGGAGGTGAAAGAGCCATTAAAAACTAGTTATCTTTCATTTCCTGGAGAGTCAGGGTAACGGCTCTTGGGTAATTCACATTTTGGTAGCCCTGTAGATTTTATTTATTTTATTAAATAAGTTTAAAGACTAGACAGTAAAAGTTGCTCCTTAATTTCCATACTTCCCATTCAAGGCATTTCCCTATGCAATAATCATTAAGATATTTAATCCTTGATTTAGATCTGGAGAAATAAATACATAAACTGCAACAATGAAGCATTGGCATCTAGTGAATTGTTATGCATTTGCATCTTCCTGAATTTAACAGCCCAATCTCTGAGGTAACTGTGCTATTAAAGCCTTCCTGAGTGAGGTTACAAGAAGGGCAAGACTTAAACAAAACACTCATTCCTTCTGTAGTACCTGTGATACTGCAGGGCAGAGGGAGAGCTTTGTTGACAGTTCTCCCCACACTGTTAACCTCTTGGAGGTTCAAAGAGATGGATAGAACAAAGATCCTAACTGCTGGGAGTTCATTAGATTATCTTTTGCACGAGGAGCTGATGAGAGTTAAGTCCCTGAGTCAGTGATGTGTCATGCCTGTAAATATTTGCAGTGCAGTGTGTGTCTCACACAGCAGCAGTGGAGGTGCTGCTCTCTTGCCCATGTGTTGTCTATGGATGTGCTGCTGGTACCTCCTACTTGTTGGATTTTGTCTGGTAGATTTGCTCCCATGCATAAAACAGCTGGTTACTTGTCTGTTCTGTACTTTTCTTAATTTATAGTGCTAATTGGCAAATAGCTCATTACTCTCATGCATATGCTGCTTTATATTTTCTGCAATCATGGTCTCTGTGTTTTCTGTTGTTGATGAGCATTAGAATGTGTGGTGTGGGTTATGAGATGCACCTTCTCAGAAAACTGTGTGCAGCTTACTGATCTACAAGAAGTGTGGTAGTAATGACACTTGCTTTTATTTCCCTACAGTATGTGCTGGTTCTCTGCAATTCTATTGGCACACCGTTGGACCCAAAATATATTGATATTGGTAAGCAACTTGCAATAGCCTTATCTGTAATTTGTGTTGGAATTGACCTGTTAGTTATCTGTTAATAAAGATAATGGCTTATCAAACCAGTAACATTCCTTGTCAAATTGACTAAATGTAAACGGATTCTTCCAGTTAATGCAAACTATGGATAATAGAAGTTTTAAAAAAACTGCTCCTTTTTTTTTTTTTTAATGGATGTCTTTTGGCAATTCAGATTTTCCTTCACAACAGTGGTAATTCAACTTCTTTTTAAGAAAATGTACTTTGAAAAGGGTCCAGTTGTATCAGAGGAAGTGAAATAATTTGATTTGGACTTTCATTTAGAAATAACTTGTTGCTGCTTCCCAGATAATGTAAGCATCAATTTCTTGTGTTTCAGTGCTGATAATACTTTTTCCTTATCTTCCTCATAATTGTTTTATCTAAGTAGTTTCAGATTATAAATTAAAATTCAATTTTAAAAAATCAGTGGATTATAACACAAGTATGAAAACACCCCCAAACCCTAACTAGTGCTGAATTCCAGGCTTTCCCTACTGCTTGTGTGCTGCAGGTGTGGCACAGAACATTGCCAAGTAATTGCAAGCCACTGTTTTCTGTGATTTTTGCTTGAGAATAAAGATCATTGATTATTTTCCCTTTAAACAGATGAGGGAATTGTAGACAAACTGACAAATTAATTAGTTTTTTGACTAATGAATCCACTTTTATTTGTTCTGGTTTTTGCTTTATTTTTCATTTGTTAGCCAAATAGATCTGAATTTGGATTCAGAGTAGACACTGTGAACCCTGTTTGCAGTTTTCTTTTTGAACTTTGATTCTTTGATTAACTCTTCAGATTTGTTGAAAGGCTAAATAACTTATTTAAATTTATAAAAATATTTATTTGCTTTTGAATGAGAGGGAAGGCTCTATTATGACAAGAAACCTCATGTTTTTTTATGTAAATTGCCTTCTAGAGCCATTGTTTTATCCTCTCTGCAAAAAGAAACTTAGTCTCAGTAGAAAAGTTAGTTTTAAGTCATAGTGTTAATACTTGGTGTCAATATTAAACAACAAACAGCCGTTCTCTCTGATAAAATTGATGGGTAAAGTTATGGTAAGATAGAAATGATGAGGAAAGTGATGTGAAGAACTACTGAACAAGGAAGTAACAATAACTCACAGAACAATAAAGGTAGGAAAAAAATCAACCAAAGATTAGAAATAATCGAGAATCAAGATCATAACTGATTATTTTCCTCAAACAGTGCCTCTAAATGGTTTTATTCTTTATTATACATTAACTAAGTTGTAAGTATAATTTTCTAATGTTCAGTTTTTCAGTGATAGCAGGAGGAAATCAGCTGCGAGTCATACATATATTTTGAAATTCATGCCTTATATTGTAAATTATAATTAAAATGAACAGTATACTTGATGAATGAGTTTGACTACTTTGTCCTATGGAAAGTTTATAAAATATTGTAGTAGTTTTAGTCTTGTGGTTTGTTTTTGTCCCTTTGATGTCCTCTTGCCACCTTTTGCAATAGGGTGGCCATGTCAGAATCTTAAGGAATAACATGTCCAGGAGGTTCAATACCAAAAATTTTACTGAGACTGGAGGAAAAAACATCAACAAAACAACCAAACAATGCCCTCCCCCACCAAAGAAAAAGAAAACCAACCCAAAACAAAAAGCCTAAACCCAAAACAGAATCCCATGAAGTAAAATGATGTGATGGATGATAGTGGTGTGAGTTGGGTGCCTGTTTTGTCCCTGTCCTGTCTCTGCTCCTGATCACATACAGTCTGCACTGTATGTGCCCACTGTTTTCCTGGACTTACTTGGCAGGCGGGATTGGGGTGGTGGGAGGAGGCTTGAGGGACTCAGAGGGAGTATTTCTCATTTCTGCAGCTGACATCTAAAATAAGCTGAGTGAATCATTCATGAAGGGGGTCTTTTTGCTCTCCACTGGGTATGAAGAAGCCCAGGGCAGCCAGCTCATCTCTGTCAGAGATGTCTAAAATTAGGTGAGATGAATCCCACTCACTGTTAAGATTAGCTCTGCATGTACACGTCTAACTGCATTTTAACTCTTTGTTTTGCATTTTTCTAGTGTTCTGTTTATGTGAACTTTCTGAATGTGTGAGAGTTTTATTTACATTATAAACAAAGGTTTCTTTATGATTCTGCCAGTATGACCCATCTCCTACAGCTGCCTGTACACAGGAAAAGAATCTTTTTCATTAACTGGGAACACTTAAAAAGAAGGCTATTTAATTGAAAAATGCTGTTGTTATTCCAACTGTACTTGAATTGTGCTGAAGAGTTTAAATAATTTCTTCCTTTAGCATAACAAAGCTTTCTGCATTCTGCTGCTGTTCCCTCCAGTATTGGAGGACCAGTTTAGTGCATAGATTTGCAATGCTCTTTCCTAGAGTGAATTCGCTTGTGAAAATGCTGGGCATTATAGCTTTTAGCCTCATAGATAGACAAATAGCTGAGGTTAGGAATATTTACATTTTTGAGTCCTGAAAAATTTCTGTAGCCTCAGTAGTTAAAACATTACAAGCAATTCTTTCATTGCCGTATGGTAAACACAGCCAAAGATCGAACCTTTTTTTTTTTAATATGCATCCTGTAAGACTCCTTTAAAGTTTGCTCTTCAAATTTGCAGAAGGGATTGAAGGTAAAAGTGAAAAGCAAATACCTATAAATGCAACTCTTTTGGAACACACTGTGCTGGTTTCATCACAGTTACTTTCCTCTTTTTGTAACATTTGAAAATGCAACTTTATAGAACAACTAGAAATATTTACAACATAAGGTCAGTTAGTGTGAGAGGCTAACAGCTGTACATAGTCAAGGTCCTATTGTACAGTATATCATGCTGTTTATCACAGTTGGAGCTTCTTGGCAGTAGGAAGTGTAATTGTTCCAGTTTGACAGCGTGCTGAACTTAAGCAGCTGTCTGGCCTTGCAGAAGTCAATATAGAGAGAAGACCTTGTAAAACCTTAAGGGCAGAAGACCTTTCTGAAAGTTCTTTTAAGATTCCAGTTGATACATGATTTCTAACAAAAATCATTGTCCTTTTGTTCTGTTTATAAATGAGGAAAATCAGCATTAAATCAATTATCTGCGGAGAGTCATTATTAATAGTTTAAGAAATAAGCAGTAAAAATAAAATTAACTTATCTTTTACTCAAGATAATTGGATGAGTGTTACTGACTTATGAAAAATGCTATTATCTGTTTGTATAATTCTTTTTTTCCCCTCTTCTTTCTACTAATACAAATTTTCAGGTTATTTTCTTTTAGTAAATTGTGGCAAAACGTTCTGTCCATAAAAAGTTAGGTAATTTTTGTTTTGAACTCTTGGACTTGTTTCAGACTACTAAGTGCCATCTTTCAGAGTGGCTTAAGTACACTTAGTTTGTTACTTTATTTGATTTTCATAAATGCTGGTGAAAAATTATTTCTGGTGTTGTAGGACATCCTCAACAGACCACTCGGTATCTGTGTGCTCCTGCCTCTTCTTGAGTGTGTGCTCTTCACTACCATGAGTCTAAACTATATTTTTTGACTGTAATTACTGCAGATTGAAAAAGCACTTTGTGTGGTTTCTAACAGACTGCGCCTTGTTGGAACAGGAATCACCTGGAGCTCTACTGAGCATAAAGGGTTTACTCCTCTTTGAGACTTAATTGCCTTGCAGGCCTCTTGGGCAAAGCCTCTTGGACTTCGTCCTGGTAGGAGATGGATAGTGGAGAAAATAGATTGCTCATGTAGGGATACAAAGTAACTGACAGAGCGTTAAATAATGCATCTGAGAAGGTGTGTTAAGACACAATTTGTCTGAATTGTCAATTTATACTATTTTATAATACTGTTTCAACAAAGTGCTGTTAATCTCCTAATGACAAAGTAATTGTGACATTATGCAATGTTTGATTCACCCTCAGGAGATGTAAATCCTATGATGCGGGGCTGTAAACCAGTAGCTCAAGTAAGGCTCAAAAAAAGTGCTTATTTCCTTTATTCTGCTGAATTTTTAATTATGTCGTTAGCTTTCTAATGCTTGTCTCTGTTAATGATGGCAATAAAGGATTAATCAGTCTTTATCCGATGAAGGGCCATCACTTCAGCTTTCTTTAGACATTGATGGGTGGTTACACTTTCAGCTGTTTCTCATGCTGCTTTTTATTTTGTCCAAATGCATTGTGCTTCCCCTGCTTCCTGTGCCTTGTGTTTGAGGTCTTCACAATAGCTTGTGTTTGCTAGCCCATAAATTACTCTTTTCTTCATTGTCTAACATTACTGCATTCCAGCCTACTCTAGTACAAAAATTAAACAACACAGTGTCCTCTGTGCTTGTTTTACAGCTCACAGGCTTTCTGTCAAAGTCCTTTGATGAATAACTAAATATAAGCTACAGAAGGTTAAATATCTTGTTATATAATATCTTTTTAATGGAAACACAACAGATGGTATCTGCTAAGAAAAGGTCACTCAGGCTGGATTATATCATCTTCTTACATGTGCTTAGGAGCACTGACATGGTGAAGTGTTGAGTTATCTTTCAAGTGTGTATTAGCACCCAGTGAAATTAATACAACAGCCTGACCAACATACAAGTGGATTAAAGGCAGAGCTGCAGTCATGCCCAGGTGTCTTCTGTCCCTCCTGCATGCCTTCACAGGGATGACTGAACTACACGTGAAAAGCACTTGAATTGCTGTTACTTAGTTGATCCTTTTAATGTAAATTGTAATGGATTTTGAATATTTATGTTCTGTAAACTGTGGTTGTTCATGAGTTGTCCCACATGACCCAACGTGTTCAGTTGTCCCTGCTGTTGCCTGACATTTTCTTCCATTTGTGAGCCAACACTTGTAGAGATACATGAATCAAGTTCTAAAATTAGGTAGATTTTTTGATTAGACTAAGTTAATTCTGGTTTCTCAGGAACAGCCTGTAGCAGACTTGTATGAAAACAACAGTTTAATATTGTGTCTGTCTGTCAGATTGCTTCCTTTCCATCAGATTTAGATGGGATTACTTGTCTTTCTTGTTTGTATATACTATCTCATAGACCAAAAAGTGTCTCAGCCTTTTCATGTGGTGAAGTAATGTAGTCGTGCATTAAGTTTGATTTCTGTCTATATTTTTACAAGAAGATTAGACACTGAAGCAGGTGTTTTCTAACAGCTTTGAAGTGACATGGAGTGTGTGTGGATGAAATGCAGACATTGTAGAAGGTTATTTGAGATTCCTGGGTATATAGGAAAGAAAGTTTCTTTCCTTCAGGGAGGAGGCTTTATGAAGGAATCGTGAAGAGAAATGAGGTGAGAAGAGAAAGGAGGGTCAGAAAGAATTTAAAGGGCAGTTGTTTCACATGTTGGAGCTGTTTTCATGGGTATGGCTTGTTTAGTCCTTTTCAGTATTTGGTCAGCACCTGAAAAGTAAAGCACCTGTTTAAATGTTTTCCCCACATCTTTTCAATGTCTGAAAATTAAGTATTAAGACATTAATACAGAAGTTGGGTATCTGCAAAAAGATAGAACAGGCAGGAAGAACTCAACAGTCAAAGAAGTTTACATGTTGAGCATGGAAAGCTGCTGTGCAGTGGAAATGCTGAGCAGAGGAGTGTCCAAATCTCTTGCCTCCTTCAGACTTTGGGTGCTTGCATTTCTGTCTGCTTAATAATCAGAGCACAGGTTCTGTGAAGGGCACTGATGCTCAGGTGATCAGCACCTGCTGGTAAATCAATGCTGCTGCATAAGGTGGTATTTCCCTACACTAAAGGAAACTTAAGTAGTTAAACCAGCTTTCTGGAAAGGGATTCTAGATCTTCCTCAGCCTGAAGGGATTGAAATGAGCCTATTGTCTTTCCTAGGAAATGACAAATCCCTTTCTTTCCTTCTCTGCCCAGCAACAGCCCAAACTTGGAGTGGCTGGGACATCCTTCCCTCATGTTGAATTTATGTTGTTATGAAGTCAAGAAGGAAAATATTTTAGGAGCAGAGTGTAGTGCAGTGTGGAAGGCTCTGAGGTGAGAAGGTGGAATAGAGTACTTTCAGTTGGAGGGGACTGACAAGGATCAGCCTGTCCAGGATCACTCCAGGGCTGACCAAAAGCATATTGCTAAGGAGATTGTCCAAATGCCTCTTAAACACTGACAGGCTTGGGGCACTGACCACCTCTCCAGGAAGCTGTTCCAATGTGTCACTACCCCCTCTGCAAAGAAGTGTTTCATAGTGTCCAGTCCAGACTTGGATTTGAGTTTCTTTTTTCACAGATCTGTTTGTGATTTCTTGTTCAGTGACTGAGCAGTATAAAATGCTAAAGCAGTTCTAGAAAAAATGCCATGTGTCCTACTTTTATGCAATTGTTGCAGTTATACAGGCAATTCTGTAAAAGCATCAGTTCCCACATGGAGATGCTGCTGTTCCAGATGTGGCTTTGCATGGATCTGATCCTGGTGATTGTGTCTGTGTGCTGTGGCCTGCGATTTCACATTTGGTTTAAATCCAGTCATTGCTGAGCCTGCTGTTGCAAAGAAGGGAAGGCCCTCCTCTCCATGCTGGCTGCTCATTCCTGCCTGCTCCATCATTTGTGATTTTCTCTTTAATCCAACTTAATGTAATCTTTTATTTATTTAATTTTGAGGTCAGTTAGATGAATGAACTGATCCAACTTACTCTGTTGTCCAGCTGCTGCTAGAGCTGATATGAAAGAAGTGGCAGGAAAATATGTCAGGGGTTGGTGTGTGTGTGCTTTTTGGCAGTAGCAATCACTTTAGGCTTAGCATGTTCATAAAATGCCTAATTGATTATATTGCCCTGGATAAAGCATTAATGCTTTGC
This sequence comes from Rhabdornis inornatus, assembly GCA_013397075.1. Taxonomy (NCBI): domain Eukaryota; kingdom Metazoa; phylum Chordata; class Aves; order Passeriformes; family Rhabdornithidae; genus Rhabdornis; species Rhabdornis inornatus. Next base: position 291,817 of record VWZS01008556.1, read on the forward strand.
CATCTTGTTTCTGGATCACAACAGACCTTATGTTAACAACTTTTTTTTCCCAGACTCGGGTATTTCAGGGTGTGCACAAATGAGTAAGTTTAGGCTCCATGGAAGCTGTAAGTCAAAGGGGGAGTCACCTCGTGAGTGTGAGTAATGCCCATGGCTTCAGACGTTGACCTGGCAATGTGGTTTAACATTGTCTTGGACCACAAGTACTCAAATATTGACTAAGTTGAGTCCAAATATGAGGCTTAGTACAAAAATGTTGTGATTTGAGCAAACCTTATTCACTCACAGATCAGGAGATTCTCATGTTTCATTTTTAAAGGATAAAAGCATTGGTTGTTATGGTACATACAGCTGGAAGTTAATAAAAATCAGAGCAAATGCACAGAATTCATTAATGTTTTTGATGAAACAGGAGACTATCATTTGGATTGGATGTGACTAATTACTGAAATGAATGTGTTAAAAGTATATGAAATACAAGTTACATATAATGTAAACAACTGTGCTGCTCATGTTAAGCATCATCACTAAGCCTTCTTGCCCAGTACTGAGATTTTTACTAAAAATTATTCTGCAGCCATTGGGTAGCTTATATAATCCTCTTGGTTTCGAAGAAATGAAATCTGTTCAACCAATCTTCCCCCATCTGTCTCTTGTAGCACTGCTCTTCTATGTGGCAGGCTTATAGCTCCCTCCAGAGTTCTGTTCTGTGCTAAAATACAGAGGAGAAAAAAATAAAAGAGGCACTGTAAAGGAATTGTATTTTCTGCTCACATCATGCTAACCTGCATGACTCAGTGTTCCACTGCCAGGCTGGTTTGCACAATTCTTTTGAATTTATCTCGGGATTTTTTGGTATCATAATGATATACTTGTAGAACTTAAAGACATTGGCTGATTTGTATACCAGGTTTCTTCATTTTTCTATGCCTTCACTGTTTTGGAGATTTTGTTTTTTGTTTTTTGTTTTTTTTTTTTTACTGAACATGAACAGCAGGAATGAGATACTCAATTTGTGCACATATTCTAAGTAGGTTTAGGGCTGAAGTAAAGAAAATATCCTGCATTCCTACACTGTGACTTTTTTTTGTATAATAAAGTAAGACTAAGTGTACAGTCTGCTAAACATTTAATTTGTTGCTATTCCAATAAAGAATTGATATTTGGGCCAAGTAGTAACCAAGGTACAAACAGCATTTCTAGGTCTTGTCTAACTTAAAATTTATGAATTGTATTTAAGAAAAAGAATCTCTTCTAGATTGTCAACTTTTGAATAACCTTAAATATGTCAGATATGGAAGTATTTAATAGATCTTGTTAAGGAGATTCGAGACACTCCTGAACTGTTCATTAACCTGAAAGTTTGTGTATATGTATTTGATCTTTTCTGCATTAGCACATGAAGATTTGCTGAAATAGCAGGGAGGAAAGTGTTAATGGTAAAATCAGAACTTGTAAAGAATTTCTCTGTTCTTCTACAAGGCCACAAAGCCCCTGTGAAATTTGTTACCAGCTAATGAAAACTGCTGTTAGGTTGTGTGTGGGTGGATTTTTTGGTCGTTGTTTTTTGCTTTTAATGTATGGGTGTACGTTTTCATCCATCTTGGAAAAAATGCTAAAAAAAATCAGCATCTAGTCCAATGCTTGCTGCTCTAATTTTGCAACTCTTTGGGTTTTGTACCAGAGCCATTGTTTGTGACAATGACCAAAACACACGTGATCGCAGCCTCCAAAGAAGCGTTTTACGTCTGGCAGTATCGGGTGGCCAAGAAGCTCACAGCCATGGAAATCAATCAGCTGGCACGGACCAGGAAAGAAGGCAGGGAAAGGTTTGTCTTCAGGCTTTGTCGTTTTTCTTCTTCTGCTCTGGTGTCATTGAGAAGGTGGATTCTGGTATGTCTAAAATGGAAACCCTTGTCTTCTCATTTTTCTAATCAGGTTTATTGACTTGCAGGCCTGTAAGATGAAATACTAGTTTTGTGTAACAGAACTAGTGTTTGTTATCCAGATCCCTCAGATGTTTTTGGATTAGTTCCTGTTCAGTGTCTCCATTGCTTGCTGCGTGATTTCCTTATGGAGCTGTGTGTCTTGATGCCTTTTTACCCCTCTCCTGTTTCTCCTCCATGCTCTTAGTTTCCAGGCAGCTCTGTTCCCTCTGATAACTTTAACTGCTTCTCATCTGTCAGTGCCTGTAAGAACATAGTCTGTCCAGCTGGCTCTTTTCTAATACACTTGTGTCTGGTTGTGGCTTTGACGACTAATCCTGTATGGACTTTTATCCTCTCAAACTAAACAAGCCAAAGTCAACATCATTTTGCTTCCAAAGTATTTCCTTCCCAGGTGCTCATTTGTGGTATTAACTTTTCTGTCACCGCCACAAAGCTTGCAACTTTGTTATGGTTTTCTTTTTAGCTATTTTGTGTGTCTTCCATATCATCTCTACACTATATCATCTTTCTATAAACCTACCATCTCCTGTTACCATATATCCCTAATAATGAGTAATTATTTGTATATGGTGTAATAACTTACATTGTTGTAGGACTTGGATGTCTTAGCCTTGGGCAAGATTATAAATTGATAAAAATATTGAAAAATATAAGTAGTTGTAATTCAGCATTAATGATGACTTTAGCATTCTAAAATCTTTCCTAATGCTACTTTTTAAGGCAAAAGAGAACTTACAAGTGTTGAATAATACAGTAATACATAAGTTTTTGTGGATGTGAAGGTGAAGCTCTTCGTAATTGTGGAGAAGAGCCTGGGGAAATACGGAAGTGCATATATGAAAAGGACAACTGAGTGATTGCTAATTTTCAGCAGGACACTTAACTGTAACAGCAGGAACTTACTGTTACAGGATGAAAGTTTACAGATCATAGGGGAATAGACCATCGGGACTGTGAAAGTGAAAGCAACTGCCATATCTTTATATCAGTACAAAGCAGGTTTATCAAAGGGGATGCTTTTCAAACATAAGAACAGATACAGCTTTTATTATCTTCTCCAGTTCCAGTGGTTCTTCTCCAAGGATCAAACATACTGATGCTACCAAAGATGATTCATTCTTTGGACTCACTTTTTCTTCTAACTGTCCTTCTCTACAGGATCTATCATATAGATGACACCTCTTCAGGGTCTGGAGAAGGACACCTTGACTACAGCAGAGCTTTTGGAGTAAGTGATGTTTTGAACTAGTTTATTGGGGTGTTGCTGGTAATTTGAAAGAGCAGTAATTAGTGCTGATTTTTTTTATTTTCATAGTTTTTCGTTAGTAGAAGTGGTCGTACTTAAAATTTCTTTTACTTCTACCTTTTGTACATAAGTGTTATATTTCTTCCCTGTGGTTGGTGCTGTTACTGTGTCATTGTGTATTACTGGAAATATACAGCAAACAATAGGGAACATGGAAAAAGTATATTCTGGGTGTGTACAGTATGTAGACACCTGCTGTCTTACTGGTCAGAAGCAGCTCCCCTTACTTCAACAAAATATAACTTTGTTGAAACTTCATGATCTTTTCTAGTATTTTTGGCCATTTTCACTTTATATGTGTGTGCAAGTGCTGGCTGTCCTTACTAATATACCTGAAATTAATTAATTAAACAGATCTCACAAGTCAGGGATTGTTGTTTTCTTGTGTTTTCTGTTAAACACCTGTTATATTCTGGGTTTCTTACTTTTCTGGAGGCAGGGGCAGGACAATAAAGGAAACTGTTAATATTGTTGTCATGATTCTCATAGCAAAGGCTCCTGATACCATAAACTATTCACAGACTGTATGCTGACAACGTTTGATAGCCCCTTTTCATGTGGACACTTATATCTTGTTTATTTAAATAACATTCTTTCTTTAGCAGGGCATTCTTACCTTGGCAGTAAAGCTGATACTGATATCACTTGTTTACTTTCAGGGAACAAGAGATCCAATTTGTGCAATAACAGCATCTGATAAGATACTACTTGTGGTAAGCTACATGATTAACACAACTCCTAATTGCCTTCTTGTGCTTGTAGGCATAAGATTCTTCTCTCTATGTTCATAAGCAGTCATAATTTCAAAGCATTTCTGAATTTAGAATTTATACAGACAAAATCTCTTTCTAAACTTCCTCAAAGGTAACTTGAACAGTTTCTTCTGTTAATGTGGATTCTTTCTTTGGGAGGGCTAATTCACTAAGTACTTACAGTTTAATTACAGACTAGTTGCCTGAGTTAATACTTACACATAGGATTTTATAAAGTCTAGGTCAGGGCTTAATTCTGTAATCTGAGTCCTGAGAAGTCTCTCTGAGACAGTATGTTCTAGACACAAAGATTTACAAAGTTTGTCTGTTTACATATTGATGGTATAATGTATGGTACTGTACTCTATACAGATGAATACACTTATAGATTATACAGATGTGTGAGTTATTGAATCATGCCAAAGAGCTGGTGCATTTTTCTGTTGCATGCTGGAAAGTGATCTCAATAGATGAACCAACTTACATGTGGGCTTTAAAGCAAACTAACTGAACAGAACAAAGAGAGAAAGAACAGTGTTTCTTCCTGTTACGCACTTTCCAAGAAAGATCTTGATGTTTTCTCATGTTCTGATTCCAGTGTGGATTTTTTGTTTGTTTTTTTTTGTTATATCCTTTGACTGGATTTTACAAAACTAGGGGGTCATGGGAGAAAGCATGAACAAAAATGTGGTGGTTCATAGCTGACTGTGGGACTGGTGCTGCTTGAAGAATAAGAAAATGAGCTTCTGACAATAATTAATCTGTGACTTTTTTTTAAAGGAAAGGATGAGAGGAAATGCCTTTGGGACCAGATCTGGATAAATGTGCTGAAGCTGAATGCATATGATAGTGGTTCAATTTTCTAACACTTCTGAACTAATCTGCTTTTTAGTCTATAGGGTATACATATGTGAAAAAATAAAAAATAGTCTTAGTCTTAGATTTATGCTGAGTATTTTAGGGATGGCTTTGGGGGAAGAAAAAAGAAAAAGAAGGAATAAAGTTTTCACACCTTTGAAATTTAATGTTGACTCATGTCCAACATAAGAGTTTGAACAGTAGGCAAACCAAGGATATGTTGTTCACTTTACAGAAACATCACAAGAAAATAGTGGTAGTGATTATTTCAGTTCAGAGATGTCACTCCTTTCAGCCTAATGGCCTGATGGTGTCTTGACACAGGGATTGGGTGTTCCATTCAGCAAAATAAAGATAAACCACACTGGTACTTAGACTTGTTTTCTGTTACTCAAGCCTGTGAATAACCAGTGTATTTTATAGCATTTCCTTTTAATTTCTAGCTTTGGTCTTGCAGTAACTGGTGAGACCTGTTGGTATGCAGAGAGCCCCACATGAGCAGAGCTGTCCTGCTTTCAGACCTGTGCTGGTGCTGCCATATGGAACTCTTTGAGGGGATTTACCAGTGTGGGACAAGGATCTTTTCACACCTCTCCTTTTTTATTATGTAGACCATGTCTGGAGGTTCATGGCTCCTGAAATTCTGTGGGCTAGATGTGGACTGTAACTGTTTGTTTTAACATCCCTGATTTAAGCAGATCTGTCAATTGTAGCATCTTAGAGTATCTTGTTTAAATACCAGAATTCAAAACTTTTGGGGTGATGATTCCCTCTTTTCACTCATGCTCTGTCACTTATCCCAAAACTCTTTCGTCTAAAACAACATACATATATATATATAAGACCATTTTAAAGGGTTCATTGATAGACAAATTATCTCACTAAGGCAGCATTGCTTTCCTCTAGGGAAGAGCATCTGGCATTATTCAGAGGTACAGTCTCCCTAGTGTGGCTGTGGTGCAGAGCTATACCCTGGACTGTCGTGCCTATCAGCTGTCTTTGAACTGCAACTCCAGGTAAGTTACAGATCTGCTTCTAACACAGGTATCCAATTTCAAAATGAAGCACTAAAATTTGTGAAAATACTAATTCTGTGAAATGTTAAATTCTTTAATAATTATGTGCTAATTTTAATTTTGTATAAGCCACTTATTAATTTCAGTCGTTATTAATGGTTTCTTAACCATTTATTTATTACTAATTATTTCCATTTGGACAGTCACTGTTAGTAAAGATCTCCTATGTTTTACACCCTGGGTACATGAAAATACCTTTGTTTTATTGCATGAACCAAACATAACCTTCCTTTGATCATGACATGAATTGATAAAATTCTGTCATAACCTGAAATTTTGTATCTATGACTTATTTTTTTTTCTGTGTCCTTCTACAGCCTGGAAACTTTGTTCATCCCATTTAATTTTCCAGTGTTACAGGCTGTAACTAGTGGTGATGTTTCTAGTAAGTCTGGTTCTCCTGAGCTTCATCTGTGCCAATACTGAAGTTGCTTTCTACTTAACAGCTATTTTTTTGCAAGAGAGTGTTGGCTGAAAAGGCAAAATAAAGAAGAATTTGCAAGGCAATTTTAATCCCTTCAAAATAACTTTATAATTTCAAACAAAATTCATAGTGCATGTGTATATGTCTTGCTTGTGCTTAAAAGGCAGTGTGATCTAGTCAGAGCCATATTAATTTTGTTTTGAACCCAAGCGGTTTTCTTCCTAAATGACTTTGTTCTAGGGAAATAAGCTTAGAGGCATAAGCATTTTGAGGTTAATTCTCTAAATTGCACTTGAAATTTTAATAGAGATTAAGGCTGTCTGTCGATATTTAGAAATGCTTTTAAAATGGCCTTGTAGTAAATACAGGTGACTATGATTCACTGAAGACCTATGCAACTGTAACTTTTCAAATGTAGCCTTTTAGAAATTTTATTTTTCCCATATTTTAAACTACTACAAAGTTAACTGGATTATACTTAATATTGCCTTGGAAAAAAGTGAAGAATACTCTTTGTAAAAAAACCAAGAAATCCCATTTTAGTAATTAAGTCTGCATCACCACACTGACTTTTTAATTTAATAATCTGCTTCATTGCCTCCTAATAAATAAAGAAAACCCATTTTGTTCAGTTGTTAATTTGAGTCTTTGTTAAGAAAAGTTTGAGGGACAGAACTGTAATTTATTCAACTTGGTATCTGATGTATCTTCAAAATGTTGGATATAAAAATGGCATATTTCAGAACCTTTGGAGGGCCAGATCCTGCGTGAGCAGATAAAGAACATCTTTCCATGTGTCTGGTCTCTGTGTAGATAAATGAAAATCATATGGATCTGTGCTGGTTCTGGCACACGACAGCATCTCATGGAATCTATAGAATTATGCTGTGCCAGGTTAGAGAACTGTTTCAGATTTACAGCCTTGAGCAGTGCCATTTAGCTGCCTTATTTTTGCTCTGTTTGTTTTTCCGTAGCCGTCTCGCTATCATAGACCTTTCAGGGGTTCTGACCTTCCTGGACCTGGACCCGCGGGCTGCAGACAGCACGGGGCAGCAGGAGGCGGGCGAGCAGCTGAAACTGGAGCGCAAAGACGTCTGGGATCTGAAATGGGCCAAGGACAACCCGGACTTGTTTGCAATGATGGAGAAAACAAGGATGTATGTTTTCAGAAACTTGGATCCGGAGGTAAATATCAACATACGTAAACTACTCACTTTAAAAAGTTCACTCTTAGGTTAATGACTCTTTCTTGAATAGTATTATTCTTATGCTTGCCATTCAGTTCTGCAAGTGTTTGTTTATATAAACTTGCTTCAGGAAACCTCAAAATCTTACATGTGGGAATGTTGTTTTGGGCCAAATAGTTAAAATGAATGGTCAGTCCTAGAAACATAAAAATGGTGTAATATTTTTCTTAAATGTATGAGATTTTCAGGAGCATATTTTTTGTATGCTTTGGAATACATAAATGCAATTTTAGTAAAGATACTTGTAAAACAGTTCAGTTGAATCTAAATATTGTCAGGTGTTATTCTACCTCTTTCTCATAATTTAGTTGCAGAAAACATGAAGATTTTTAATGATCTTTATGTTTACATAAATGTCAATAATGTTAATGATTGTAGTATTTGTTTCTTTTTGGAAGTGCAAGTATATCCTGGTTTGGAGAAGAATGTATCTATATGTATACTTAGCAGATTTGATTAGGATTTAGTCAGACAGAATACAAGTTCATTTCATTATAATTTATTTAACTTTAAGGAACCTATACAAACATCTGGATATATTTGCAACTTTGAAGATTTAGAAATCAAGTCTGTTCTTCTGGATGAAATATTAAAGGTCAGTATAATTAATTTTATTTTGTAGGAGAAGTCAGTGTCTGTCTGTTAGATAGATGTCTGTTTTGTTGAGTGAAAATAAAAGTCACCAGGAATAAAAATATGTTTCTTTATCCATTATGTTAGAATCCTGAGCATCCTAACAAAGATTACATCATCAATTTCGAGATTCGGTCATTACGAGACAGTCGAGCACTGATTGAAAAAGTTGGCATTGAGGAATCTTCCCAATTCATAGAAGACAATCCACATCCCAGACTTTGGTAAAATCTCCTATAAGCCAAATTTGTTTAAACTTGTCTTCTTTTCTATTCTTTTCCCGTTCAGACAGATCTAGTATGAAAATAAAAACCTCAAATTAAAACCAGCCAAAGCAGTATGCATTTTACTCACAATTATTTAAGATTTAATGAATGTCAGGAATGTCCTGTATCATGGTAGTGGGTATAGGGTGTAGGCTCAGGACACCTTTTTGCTCTGTGCTATATGGGCCCCAAAACACAGTGTTCCTTGTGTTTTGGAGGGAATTTAAAGGAAATGAAAAGCTGACAGAAAGATAACCAAGTTGGTTAAATTAAAATTTATATATTTGATATTGAACATTAAAGGTAAGGGGAACACATCAGACTGATAGTAGGATAAGAGTAGTTTGAGTAGGGCTGGGTGTGCTGTGTTCCCATGAAGCATCTCAGAAGTAATCTGAGAAATGGAGATAGTGGCATGCTTAAACTAAACAGGGCTTAGCTGTTAAACTAAAGTTGAAAAGCCTGCAGAGCAAACATGTGAGAGTAAGCCTGTGAAAACAGGGGTGCTGGAAGTCTGTTTAATATCCCAACTTTTAAGGACTGGAAGAGTAAAGGCCTCAGTAGATAATTTAATGTAAAGTCAGTGCAGAAGCTAAAACGTCATTGACAAGTTCCTTGATGAAGGAGACCAATTCTCTTTAACTCTGGAGACTGTTTACCTATCTGTACCTTTCTTTAGTAACTGTGGCTCTGTTTTGAAGCTAAATGGTCTCTTGCAGCATTGGATGCTCAGCTTGCATCAAGGGAATTGGAGAGTTCACTGTTAATTATGATAGTTCAGAGATGAATTTATAGAGTTGCTGGAAGACTGGACAAGACACCTTGCTTTAAAAGTTTGTCCCAAAAAAACATTCCGTTCTATCTAGTTGTGCCTTCGTCTCCAGAATGTTCATTTTGAAGAACAGGATTTGCTAGTTACATATTGAAAGTTTCTGTAATATTCTAACTGTATTAGCTTGAGTATAGGTTTGTGTAGGGTAAAATATTAGTGTTTTGAGTCTTCCTTTTTACAAATGTTTTGAAGTAGCTGAAGATTTTTGTAGCTTTGAAATTGTTCATGCTTTTTTTGCTAGTACCATCTGTTCACTTAATATAAAATGACTATTTGTTTTGCAAGTTTGTTTCTCAGTGAAAGTTCTATATCATAAAATCATAAAATAGATGTCAAATTCTGTTCACCTTGCTCTGGAATTGCCATGAATTTTATTTTTACTATGAGAGAAAACATGTCACATATTTATGAAGAAGAGATGGATTAGAAGTGCTGGATATAAAGCAAATATATTCCAGATCAGAAAAAAAACAGTGACCTTGCTTCTAGAATACAACAAATGGTGATGTGTAGCAGATCAATTGGTTTCTTTGATGTCAATGATGAGCACTTAAGTGATACCAGCCTTCTCAAATTGATTCAAAAATACAGAGCCAATACTGCCTAAGCATGGCTTGGATCACAGAATCCAGCAATAATATTAGTGGTTTTATCTTAGTGCCTTACTGCTCTGAGTTTGTTTCACAGTGTCAATCAGCCAGTCTAAATTTTAAAAAGCCTTATTTTTGCAGAAAATTCTAGAGCTCATTCAAGCACCTGAGGCACACAGGTTGGCCTGAATTCCCTATTTGCAGAACTAACCAATGGGACAGTACTAGTTACAGGGTTCCCCAAAGGTTTTCCCTGCTCTCCCAGACTGCTGTCTTCACAGGACCAGGAATGTCCAAATTGATCAGAAGAATAATTTATTTGTTATGGCCAATGTAGCTGGAGGCATTTAGACTGAGGCTGCTATCAAGGCTTAAAGTTGTAACAAAGGCATAGGGAGAAATAAATAAATAAATGGAACTGCACTGAGACCAGCAACATATTTCATGTAAGTGTAGCAGTCAAATCTTGCCCATTTCTCCCAAGCCAGTGTCCATCTGAATGGCTGAACAAAAGAATATTAGCAATTATTTGAACACCTCTCCCTGACCAAGTACTGGACAGAATGTATTACGAATAAGCACGTGACTGTATTAAGATTAGCTACTAAACAAATTGCAACAACTCGTGTGTCTTCTTTAAATAATTACTAGTTAAATGTAGCCTCATTTAATTTAATCTATAGCTGCTTTTCCATCTGCTATGTTTGCTTTTCACACAGGCGACTCCTGGCTGAAGCTGCTCTTCAGAAGCTGGATCTGCAGATGGCTGAACAAGCTTTTGTGCGTTGCAAAGATTATCAAGGCATTAAGTTTGTGAAGCGCCTGGGCAATCTGCAGAGCGAGTCCATGAAGCAAGCAGAAGTAGCAGCCTATTTTAGCAGATTTGAAGAAGCTGAAAGAATGTATCTGGATATGGACAGAAGGTAATTGCATGTAAACATCTCAGCAGTAAGTAAAGAAAAAAAAGTCAGGGGGGAAAAAAAAGCATTCCTTAATCAGGAATGACTGTTTTCTCTGGAGGGTCTTTACCAGTTTCTGCAAAAACATAAAAGGATCAGATGGAGAAAATTTTGGTTTATCCATAGATAACCAGCTCTGTATGTAAACCGGTGCATTCCAAACTGTTTACAAAACCTTGGCTGCTCTAGGTAGTGCTGTGCTTTATAATGTTTTTTTCACAAGTATTTTGTCGGTATTTCAACTGGGATTCCAAAAATACAAACAATCTTAAATAATGTTTAATTTATGTGGTGTTGCTCTGCGCTAGTAGCCAAGTACACATTCTTCTCAATTACATATACAAACAACAAAGTTTTTAATGAACTGTAATTTTTGGAGAGACAGAAGGACTCTGGATGAAACCGTGAAACATTGAAACCAATCAGTGTAATTTTTTCTCAGGAATGAAAACAAACAAAGCAAAATTTTAGTATTGCTGGGAATAGAAATTAACACTAAGTAATTAGCTAGAGCACTGTCTCTACTGAAAAAGGATAATGAGAAATCACCAGCAGCAGTTGTGCAATGTAGCCTGTAGATGGTGGTCAAACATGGAGAAACATGAATCACTTATGCACACGTGAAATTTTTAAGCTTTGATTAACAGAGCCATGAAAAACAGCAGGGAATGATGGTGAAAAAAATGAGTTATTATTTCATGCTGTAAGAATGAAAGTAAGGGGGACAGGGTGGCAGGGCAGAGGGAGAAGGCAGGAGCTGGGGAGAGATACCCAATAGTGCCTGGTAATGAAAACTGCTGAAGAGAAATTTGAACATAGAATTGCAGAAGTCAAAAACTTACTTTATTATTTACTGGTTTCAACTTTTACAACTAGAAAAATCCTGATAAGGATCTACCATAAATCACAGTGAAATAAATCTATTTTTCAAATAAAATTTTAATGTTTTTAGATAGATGCTCTTACTTAGCTGACTGCATTGACTTTCTAGTACCTTCCTTAATTTACTTGGAAGTTGAGGGCATTTTTAAAAGAAGAGCATAGGTCTCTCCCATTTATTTTCTATGCACTTGCAGAATTACTTTTATATGAGGTAACATAGAATTATTCTGTTTGGTGGAAAAAACACACCAGACAGACACACAGTGAGTCATATGTATGCATGAATAATAAAAAGGAAAAACTACTGCTGAGTCCTTTCTCCTTTATCCAAAATCACCCTGAATCTGGAAGAAAAGTGTCTGAAATCAATTTTATTCTATCTCAGCTTTAGCCTCCATTATTCATATTTGTTGCTTCTTGGTCTTTCCCCTCACCTTCCTTCTGCTTTGAGCCTTTTGCAGCTGCTGCCATCTCTTGCAGTGGTCAGCAGTGAAAGATACAGAACAGAGTAAGAGGGAACCTGAAGTAATATCAGCCCAACTGTCTCACTCATTCAACTCCTCACACAGGAGCGTGGCTGATAAGGAAGTGCATACATGTGATACAACCTGTGAGCTCTCTTGAGTATCTGCTTTAATGGAAAAGTGCTTGAGTCTGAGATCACTCTGATACCTGCATTGCAGGTTAAGAACACGAAAATACTTTTGGATGCTTTTCTCGATGTTTTTGTTGCCTATTCTGTTGCGTTTGACTTTTCCCTGCTGCTTCCTGTGTAGAGATCTTGCCATTGGGCTCCGGATCAAACTGGGTGATTGGTTCCGGGTGCTGCAGCTGCTGAAAACGGGCTCGGGGGACTCGGACGATGCCCTCCTGGAGCAGGCACACAATGCCATCGGAGACTACTTTGCAGACCGGCAGAAATGGTATGGTCTGCAGGAACCCGTAGTAAGGAACTTACAAAGGAAATCATTAAACTGATGACAAGACTTAATTTATGAGGAGGGACAGATATCAGGAAAGTTAGGATGCAATACATTGGATAATTTTGGAATAATGAGATTTAGCTCACACCTTTATGATTCCTTGATATGACAAACAGAGAGCTATTGACCAGCTACCTAAAGAGCAAAGGTGATATAAATCTCTGCTTTGCCAGAAGCCTGTCTGCTTCAAAGGAAGGGAAGAGAAATAGCTATACAGTTACATTAGGCTGGATATAGAAAGTATTAAAAAAACCAGAAGGGATTAAAAGTAGTACAGAATTACTAACCATCAGTGAATTTTCTAAAATGCTTCAAACCACAAATATATGAGAAGATCCAGAGTTCTCTGACCTGGATCTGTCTCCAGCTGTTGCCCAAACTGGGCACCCAAGGAAGATTTTAAGTGCAGTGCACACCTGCAGTGGTATTTCTCCAGGACACATTTTGCAGTCAGGTGCTTACTGAGCCGGAGGTAATGTCTTCATATATAACAACTTGCAGGGAATATTTTTCATCAACGTTTCTTGTTGTCTTCTAAGCCCATGTATTAGAGTTCCACATATCCACTATGTATTGCCATTATCCAAACTGTATTGTCACAATGCAGCTGAAATCTTGTGATTATATTTTGAAAGTTGAGTTTTAAATGCTTTAGGTAACTTTAGAGAACGGTCTTGGAAGTCTCAGTGTTTGCGATTTAAAATACGGAAGCACAACAGTAAAGACCTTTCCTGAAAGTTTAGCAGTAAGTTGTCCATTGTCTGCCCTCATTTCTGCAGATGTGGGAATGTAGCTTTAAGAATTCCTTTACTTCCTAACCTTCCTAGTCAGAGAATCAATATTGCTTCACTTTTAATATAATGATCTGTGAAAATTAAAATTTTTTGTGCATTTTGGAAAAACAGTGAAATTCTATCCATTCAAGTTTTTCAAGCAAAGTTACCTATTTAAAATAATGTGATTTTAAATTTACAAATGTAGAAGGCTTACAGAATTGAAACCTTTTGTTGTGTTTATACATCAGAAGCCACCACATTTTTTGTCTTATTAGGTTAAATGCTGTACAGTACTATGTCCAAGGACAAAACCAGGAACGTTTAGCTGAATGTTACTACATGCTAGAAGACTACCAAGGACTGGAGAATTTGGCCAACTCACTTCCAGAGAATCATAAATTGCTCCCTGTAAGCAAAAAGCATCTTTATTGTTCATTGTCTTATACCCAACTATTTAATTAAAATTTCCCATCTTGGAAGAGTTAAGAATGAGAGAAAGAATGCAGTGTATGGCCTACTCATTTAAGTGCAATGGTGATATTGATCTTGAGGATTAGTGTTATTTTCATACTCCATCACTCTTCCTTTCCCTTATTGTCCCAGTTCCCCAGAAAGACCTGACTGATAATACTCTAAAAGGAGGGGAAGTAGATGGGATAGGCAGTGTAGGATATATAGATATACAGGGTATAGGTGTGTATATGTAGCAGGAAATTACTAAATAATAGCTAATTTAAAACTATGCTGTGGTTGATTTAATCAAAAATGCTTGAAAAATGCAGAACACGCTCATTTAATGCCTTTTCTAGTAAACCAAGGCATAGCATTTTCTTTTAACCTCATTGTAATAGCTTTCTTGAATTTAGAAGCAGTGTATGAGACTAGCACACTCTTCTAAAGATTTACAACAATGCCTGGTGCCTTCACAGGATCCATGAAGCAAACAACCCATTCCCTACCCTCTTGGACTTAAACTAACCAAACAGGAGTACTGCTGTTGCTGCACAATGTACTAAATTTGTGGAAATTAATTTAATACAGTGCTGATGCTTTTTGCAGGATATAGCTTATATGTTTGTGAGAGTGGGGATGTGTGAACAAGCTGTGTCAGCCTTTCTGAAATGTAATCGACCAAAGGATGCCGTGGATACCTGTGTGCATCTCAACCAGGTAAAACAGCAGGCGATAATCTGTAATAACACCAGTTTAACAGAGAGATTTCTATCCTAATGCCCAGTGGAATACAAATCATTTTTAAGTGTCAGATGATTTGTCACAGTTTCTGGAAAATTCATACTTCAGTGCTTAAGCCAGTTCTCTAAGATTAGACCACTGGAGGGGCAGTGCAAAGCTACATGCAGGGTATATGGGCAGCATGCTCAGCATACAGACATTTGTAGCCTCTGTGGAGCTAGGCTGTGCTGCCTTCTGATGGAATGGGAGAAGACTGGAGAAGAGAGAGATGTCCATTCTGGATATTTTCCACATTCCCCTCCTTCTTTGTATAGATGCAAATGAATTTGTGATTGCATGAGGATGTAGCTGGAAAAAGCTGAGCTGGAAACTGATCTGCATGTTTATGACTAGAGCAGTTTCCTGGTATGACTTACCCTGTGCAAATGTCTGTGTCATCACAAATAAGGGAAAAACTGAGGATGGCTGTGAGGAACTTGATGGATGGGAATGGCAGGACTTACTAGGGCTGGCTTTATGTGAACAATTTATTGGTTTATGGATCTGAAGAGCTATTAGGTGTGAGATTCAGTTAAGATCTCGGTCCTGCCAAACTTTTCATCTGGGGCACAGTAGCCAAACCAGTGAAGATCAGGAAAATTCACAGACAAAATGAGGTGTATAGAAGGATGAGTAAAGTGTTACTATGTGCTTTAAGATACTGGGCTGAAGTCCCCTTTCAGACATGCTTTTGAGAGTCTGGTTTAAGTAATATCAGAAGTGTTGAAAGCCACGTGTCCAGGTATGAGCTGGAATTATTTTGCATAGCTTTTATGAAAGTAGAAGCAACTGTTTTATATGTGGTTTTGAACAGAGGTCCAGCATTTTTTCAGTACTGCTGCATCACATGCGTGGCAATGATGTAAGCATTTGTATTCTCTTGCTTTTTATGTTAATTTTATAGTAGTCTGGTTCAAAATGGTGATGCAATATTGCACACAAACACTGCAGTCTGTTCATGGATAACTGGTTGGTTCTGAGAGTGTATTTGAAAAAATGAGATTAATAATTGTCTCCTTTAATTTCTAGTGGAATAAAGCTGTGGAGCTGGCTAAAAATCACAATATGAAAGAGATTGGATCCTTGTTAGCCAGATATGCAAGTCATTTACTGGAAAAGAATAAAATCCTTGATGCCATAGAACTCTATCGTAAAGCCAATTATTTCTTTGAAGCTGCTAAGCTCATGTTCAAGGTATCACAGGTTTTATTTTTGTCAAATGACTGGGTTTTTTTGACTAGCTCTTACTATTTCTGTGCTACTTTTATTCTCTTAGGGTTATTTTCGTTTTAACAATGTCTAGACAATAAGCACATGTCATCATACTTATGCAAAGATGAACCCAACTCCCAGAGTTCAGGTATCTCTATGTGTAATGGTTACCCTGGGTCTTCTGTAGCTAGTGAATAGGAGACTTTGGGGACACATGCCATCTATTTATTTATTTTGAGACTTTCACTTCAGTAGGAGATGAATTGCACCTCAGAAAAGGTTCTGATGACCTGGATTGCCTAGTAAAAGAGTATGGTAGACTGGCCTGGGGTGCAACATCCACATTATTTTAGATACCATGGGAGTTATTTTTATCAACTTTAAAAAAAACAAAGGCAAAAAGTAACGTCAGTAACTAGAAGTTAAATGTTAAATTTTGGTATTTCTTCAATTATTTCCTTCAATTAGAAATAGCTGTGATGTGCTTTTAAGAAAAAGATGTTGCTTAGATTTGGTTTGGCTGCAGAGATTTCTCTGCATAGCTTAAAGTCTTGTAGGAGTGATAATGTAATTTTTACAGCAAATATTTATAGCAGTATATATATATAATATATGTTAGTTTCAAAGCCATTCTTCTTTTCTGGGAAAACCACCAGACCTTACTGAAAGCTATGTATGTGTTTAAAAATTGCTATTTTTTAGTTTGTTTTTATACTAGATCACTAGACTTATACATGGTTACACTGATTTATCCTTCCTGAGAATCTGGCTTTTTATGCATGTTAGCTAAATAAATAGAGAATAATGTGCATACTTCACTTTGACATTTTCATTTATAGTTCTGTTTGCCATCTAAATTATTACATTTAAAGGCAGAATCATTTTTGGCATGATTTCCTAGGTTTGTGCAAGCATGCAATTGTCCAAGATAATTAAATCCCTTTTTTTTTTTAAGATTGCAGATGAAGAGTCAAAGAAAAGGACGAAGCCTTTGCGAGTTAAAAAGCTTTATGTGCTATCAGCCTTACTTATGGAACAGTGTCATGAACAAATGCAGAATGCGCAAAGGGGAAAAGTTAAAGAGAAAAGTTCAGAGGTAATGTCTTCCCCCCCACCCTTTCTGAATTTTGGTATCTGCTAGCTAGGTCAGAATAAAGCAAGCCATCTTGATGGGAGCCTATAATGTTTTTTTAATAACCCTTTTCCCTGCTAAGAACAAAACTTTCCTTCAAGCAAGTCCCCAATGAAAACATACTGTTTTAAGTACTGTTTTTAAACATTTAAATTTTATGTATTAATAGGTATTTTTCTTCCTAAGTTTAATGTGTTTTTCTTAATGTTTCCACTATAACAATGAAAACCATACCAAGAAACTATAAACTTTTCCTTCTTCAAGACTCTTGTGTCATTTAGGAGTAAGTATTGATCCCGAAGGGTGATCTATTGCCTGTAATTCAGCAAGGAGACAGGTCCAGATACAGGGGAAGCAAATGGGAGAGTTTTTTTCCCTCTGCTCACACGTTCATCTTCATATGCACAAATGAAATAATTTAAACAAAATTTTAAGAGCTCTGGTGTTAAAATGCAGTATTAATCCAAACTATGAACCAGTCTGCAGACATGCACAAGATATATTTGTATACACACGTATACAATATTTATCTTTGAAAATCTGCACCATATGTTGTGCCTGTGCTCTGGACAGAATGCCTGACAATTTGGTCCATTTGTATTTTTCCCATTAACACGGACAGTGGTGTAATCACCAAGTACAGAAAAGCTCTTTTCATATATCCCCATTTCCTGCTGTATCTGTTTCATACAAAAATTACTTGTGATACTGGTTTGTTTTCAGAGTGCTTCAGCTTTGGCTGGTTTGCTGGAAGAAGATGTTCTTTCTTCAACAAATCGCTTTGCAGACAATGCTTGGCGAGGAGCTGAGGCTTACCACTTCTTCATACTTGCACAAAAACAGCTCTATAAAGGTTCTGTAGATGCAGCACTTAAAACAGGTAAGAATTCATTTTCAACCCTGTAAAGACAGCACATAACTTCATTTATAGCTGCCACATTTTTCAGTTCTTAATAAGTCCGTGGAATTTAAACCAAAACCATACAATGAATTGAATAATGCTGCAGTCACAATACCTGGAAAGGACTTTGCTGAAGAAAATGCAAATCTTTCCAAATATTACCTGGTAAATTGGTCAATCTCTGTGGATGTTTTGCTGACTGTTTTGTTTCTCTTCCTAAATTATAAGGCATACATGAATTTACATCAGACATCCTTGCAGAGCTTCACGAAAAATCTGTGGGAATTAGAGAAACAAATAGTGCCTTGTGCTTTGTCCAAGTAATGAAGATTTCAAATCCTTCTAATATTTTTAAAACCAACCAACCAAAATAAAGTGTTTCAAGAAGACACCAATTTCCAAGTGAAATCTAATTTTTTTAGAGCAATGCTTCATAATAATGTCAATAAAAAGACTGTAGTTAATTTTGTCCAATTTTTAGAATTAATACTGTCATCTAGTAGCAACTATTCATACAGATGCTTGCACTTCTGACAAGATGTGCAATAATTTCCTTGGATTTTTTTCTTTTTTTTAGCTCTTCATTTGAGAGATTATGAAGACATTATCCCTGCAGTTGAAATCTATTCCCTTTTGGCACTCTGTGCATGTGCAAACAGAGCATTTGATACTTGTTCAAAAGCCTTTGTTAAATTAGAATCCTTGGAAAGCCTTAAGCCAGAGCAGAGGCAACAGTATGAAGACCTTGCTCTAGAGATATTCACAAGATATAAACCAAAGTATAACAAAAAAACTGATCTGGATGATGTTCTTGAGAGGTGGGTTTATTTTTGTACAATACTATAATTATACTATCTTTTTTTTCTGCTGTTTGATGTATTTTGGGTTTTGTGTGTGACCAAATTAAGTGCTTTGCTGCTTAAACCAAATATTGGGCAAGAATGAGGCAGGAGTTAGCCTGTTTGGAGGAAGGTAATACATCACTACATAGTTTAGGAAAATAGACACTGACTGCATTCAAGGAACTGGGCATAAAGATGTAACTTCATCCTAATTTGAAATGCCGGTGGACAAAGCACAGGAATTTTAGGACCTTTGAGACTGTCATGTGACATTAAAGTAAGAATGTTACTGTTTGCATCACCATGGTGGGGTGATGAAAGTATCAACAAGGGACTGTTTAACCATTATTAACCAACAGGTCTCCAGTGTTTTGTGAATTACCTAAATCTACTTGGTGTGAAAAGAGCAATATGTGAAGTTAAAATTAGTATGAAGGGCAGATTTAAGGGCTAAGTCCTTGGAGTGGCTGTACCCAGAACAGTGTGTTTGACATGTTTCCTGCTAAGATCATAGAACTCGTAAATATGGAAATTGATTGTGAATCAGCTTTCTGTCAGTGAACAGGATTTTAACCTGTCTTGATAGATCCCACTGTGCAGTTGTACAGAATCTCAGCAGCAGCTGTCAAGCTGACCCTTCAGACTTAGGAGTATAATAGCAGTGCAGGTGTCTAATCAGGCCTTACCTTTATATGGTCTTCACTGCTTCTTTTCACCCCATCTTTTGGATTTGTTGACTGTATGGTTTTGAGGGTGGGCATTCTCTGGTGTGAAGATTTATATACTTGGTTACATGAACAGTGAAGTGTTATATGAGCTAATAACTTATAATCAACAGTTGGCAGACCACAGTTTTATTCTTTCAGCTTTACTCTTTTTTTTTCCTTTTTTTTTTTTGTTTCTAGTGGAGATGGTAAACTTCCTGTATGTGTTGCAACAGGAGCCCCTATCCTGGAGTATCAATTCTGGATGTGCAGTGTGTGTAAGCACTGTATGAAAGCCAAAGAAGCAGGCCATTATAACGCCTGTCCTCTGTGCCACAGCACAGTAAGCTGAGGATAAAGCCTCTGTATCTGCATTTATGACTGCTAAAAACAGCCTCTGAAATGTTACTATCTTTTGAAATAAAACTCAGGTACTGTATTGTAGCAGTTAGTGCTGCTATTAGAGAAACATTATAAATAAAACCAAAGCCAAAACGGAAAACCCACAGGAGCAACTGCTTCCATTTGTCTGAAGAAATTACTGTGTAAATAGAATCCATTTTTCGCTACACTTTTAAAAAAGGATTTAAGGTAAAAGCATTCTTTTTGAATTGTATATTGAGCCTAGTTTCAAAACCACGTGAGTTGAATGTAGGCTCATATCAATATGTTTTACTCTGAGTAGGCTTAATATTTTTGTCTCTCTAGTTCCATAGGAAACTATTCGGTTTTCTCAGAATTCACAGTTTTTTGAAGGAAGTGATTCCTGAGTTGAAATAATGTCACAATAATTTTGAAAATATTACCATATATGGTTTTATACTACTGTAGAGTTACCAGAGTGATGATACCAGTATAAGCATATGTTAGTGCTGGTTTCTTTTGCCACCATTTTAATTTAAACCCACCACAGCAATAAAGGGCTTGAAAACACTCAGCAGTCAGTGTGTCAGTTGGGTTCTTGAGCTTAGGTGACATCACCTTCAACAGGTTCAGGAAACCTCCATTAACTTGCAACCTGGAACCTGGCATTTTTCATGTAGCTTGAGAGAGCAGCTTGCATCTATTGAACAGATTTCAGGAGCTGAAGTGTCATCCTTGTTACATACAAAGGTCCAAGGAACGATGTCTCGCTGTCCTGCCTTACTGCTGGTTTAGGCCTGTGCTCTGGCAGTGCTGCAGGGCCTTGCTGCAGGGATGAGCTGTCCCCAGGACCAGCCAGCACATGGCTGCCTGACAGGAGCCGTGAGCTGTGATCTTCACATTGTGCCTTGAGAGGAGTGTAGGACCTCTTCTGTGCTCTCACCTAACCTTAGGCCAGGTAAGGATAAACCCCATCTCCATAGAATCACAGAGTAGTAGAACGGTGTGGGTTGGAAGGGACCTTAAAGACCATCTTGTTTTAAGCTCTTTGACAAGGGCTGTGACACCTTCCACTAGACTAGGTAGCACAAAACCTATCCAACCTGTTCTTGAGTATTTCCAGGGATGGGGCATCCACAGCTTCTCTGGGCAACCTGTTCCAGTGTCTCACCATCCTCACAGTAAAGAATTTCTTCCTTATGTTTAACTTAAACCTTCCCTCCTTCAGCTTAAAGCCATTCTCCCTTGTCCTATCCCCTTATGGCCTTGTAACCAGTCCCTCTCCAGCTCTTAGAGCCCCGTTAGGTACTGGTAGGTGCTCTAAGGTCTCTGCAAAGCCCTCTCCAGGCTGCACAACCCCAGCTGTCCCAGCCTGTCTCCCGAGGAGAGGTGCTCCATCTCTCTGATCATCTTGGTCTGCTCTGGCCTCGCTCCACCAGGTCCAGGCCATGCCTGTGCTGCGGCCCCAGAGCTGGACGCTGTGCTGCACTGGGGGTCTCACGCGAGTGGAGCAGAGGAGCAGCCCCGTCCCTGCCCTGCTGGTTGTGACGGGAATATTTCCGTGTTTATTTCAGTATTTTGTGTCCCGCTGTGTATTCTGTGAGTCATTAGCCCTCTCCTCCTCAGCACCCTCTCTCACGTGGCCGCGCGCGCCGGCGTGCCCGTGACGTCACGACGTACCCGCCCCGCGTGACGTCATCGCGATGGCGGGGGAGACGGCGGCGCTGCTGGCGGCGGCGCGGGCTGAGCTGCGGGCGCGGCGGCTCTCGGCGGCCGAGGAGCTCTTCAGCCGCTTCATCGCCCGCAGCCCCGCGGGGTAACGCCGGGGCCGGGGAGCGGGGCGGGCGCGCCGGCCGGGCCCCGCTAACGCAGCTGCCTCTGTGCCCGCAGTGCCCGCAGCGACCTCGCCACGGCGCTCAACGACCGCGGGCAGGCGCGATACCTGCGCGTGGAGTTCGCCGCCGCCGTGCAGGACTTCACGGCCGCCATCGAGTGCCAGCCCGGCTTCGAGGTGCCCTACTACAACCGCGGGCTTGTGCGCTACCGGCTGGGTACGGGCCGGGGCCGCGGCCGGGCAGGGCAGGGGCGGGCATCGCTGCAGGGCGGGCGCAGTGACGGCGCCTGCAGCTGCTGCCTGCCCCGCCTCGCTGTTACACACCGCTGTTGCTACTGTGTCGTTCCAAACGTTGCTATTCGTGGAAAACGGGGGGAAAGGGGTGCTTGACTCGTGGAAAAATGTGCGCTGGGGTAAAACAAGCCAGTTCCAAACACTACCATTAAATCTGAGATAAAACGTCTCCCAGGCAGCTGTAGCTGCAGTGAGCGCAGCCTTGTCCACTTCCGCTGGGCTACCGGCCACCCCGGGGGACTTCCTGCCTCGTTTTTGATGATGCCATCACAAAACGACATCCGCATGCCGTTTTGTTAGAGTTTGGCTGTGGCAGAGGTCGAGGGACTGGAGAATGGAGCCGGGCCATAGGCACCAGCTGAAAGCTCTGTGCCTGCGTGCAGACTTTAAGGCTGTTACTGGTGTTATTGGTGTGGGCCTTTTGTCTCCTTCTCTTGGGAATAAACTGGCTGAACTGAGCCTTAAGTCCATTTAAGGTCCAAAAGTACATATTCTGTCTTACATGTGAAACCTTTTAACTCCCAGTTGGGCCTGTGGAGAATCCACATGTAGAGGATCCAGGAAGTAGCTGCTGCTTTGTGGGTGAAAGTATTAGGAGGTGTTCTTGAGTTGTGAGGTTTGTGAGTGTGAACATTTACTATAATTTTACTTTTTCTTCTTTACTTTTTTGGGACAGGAGACTTTGATGAGGCCATGAAAGATTTCAGGAAAGTGTTAGAGTTAAACCCCCAGTTTGAAGATGCTGCATTGAGTCTAAAGCAGGCTATTCTTGATAAAGAAGAAAAACAGAAGCGGGGTTATTGAAAATGCGGGTAGCGATGTGATGTGAAAGTATTCCCCTAAACATGTGATTTTTGTCATTGATGGATGAAACAGAAGATCATTTACATTTGTTATGACCTGTTGAAGAACTTTATTCTTGGGTAAATAAGTTAAAAATTGATTATGATTGCAAAATAAACTAGATTTGGTATCTTTAGTCTTGAAGGAAGTATGTTGGTCTCTGTGAGACCCATGTACAGATTTTGTACAGAAATACTTGGTAATTCTATAATAACTGTATTGTCCAGACTAATTGAAAATAAAAATGAACGTGTACTTTTTGTCTCATGATTGTCTACATTACTGAAATCTGTAAATCATCAGCAAGAAACATGCTTGCATGTTCATAGCACTGCAAGTTTTAATGAAATACTCTGAGATTGCCTACATGAGCATTAGGATTTTGTTTTTTGAATAAAATTGTGCCAGTGACATTTCTGCTTCTTAAGGTGAGTTCCTCCGTGGATGATTCCGGAGCCTGCAGAAGCACAGGGCTGACTGAAGATGGTGAGAGCTTTTGAGTGAGTTGTGAGAGCAGGCTGCAGCCTCTGGATATCCTTCTCAGCAGCCTCACCAACATCACTTTCAGTGTGGGCGTGAAACTACAACAGCCACAATGAGCAAATTTGAAACAGGGCTGAGAAAATGCTGCATTTACCTCTCATACTCTTGACACTTGACTGCAGCCGTTTGAAGTTACAGAAATATGATATGTAATACCAGGGTGTGACCATCCACAATTTGAGAAATAGGCGATGACCACTTTTGCCCTCCTCAGAAGTCTTAATTTTGGACTTTTCTTGATAAATTAAGCACATGCTTTGCTACCATTTATCTTGGTGTTCTGTCTCCAAAACAACACAGATAATTGTTTAAAGACTTGACACGCTTCATGCCACCTCAGTCTTAAAAACTGAGAAATCTGACTCGACTGATGGTGAGAAGGTGAGCTAGAGCTAAACATGTTCCTGACTGACCGTGCCAAGACAATTAAAGAAGCAGTAATGAACAGTTGAATGTGCCTCAAAAAACTACAGTGAGAAGAGATCACAGGTATGGTTCTGCACACAGCACTTAAAATGACAGGATATAGATCAAAATATTAGCAGTGAATAAGTATTTTAGAAAACAAAGATGCTGGAGATAATATTCCAGCTTTTGTTGTTTTGTGAATGTTGCTTACTTACTTCTCATGCAATTTTTGGCACAGAAAGACTGCACTGGGCTGGGAGCAATTGCCAATTCTCTACAGTATTTCCTTGTCTCTCCTGTGAAAGGATGAGCTGTCATCATGAATTTCAGCATGATCTGGAGTTCTTTCAAGGTGATTTTGGCCAGTAGGGTTTTCACATTTTCCGCTTTCAGATGCACACGAGTCACTTTGTTCTCTGGCTTTCAGGTTTTCAGCCTGAAATTATTAAATAGCCCTGCTGGTTTCAGTGGGGGTAGAATTAGTTTTCTTCATAGTGGCTGGTATGGGGCTGTGTTTTGGATTTGTGCAGAACACAGGGTTGATAATATTAAAATGTTTTTTTTATTGCTGAGCACACAGCCAGGGCTTTTTCTGATTTTTGTATTGCCATGCTGGGGAGGAAGTTGGGGATGCCTGGGAAGGTGGGAGGAGACACAGCTGGGACAGGTGACCCAAACTGACCAAAGGGATATTCCACACCTGAGGGCATAATGCTCAGTATATAAAATATAAAAAAACCCCAAAACTTGAAGAGGAGGATGTATTTAGTAACTCCTCTTGTTCTGCAATATTTCCTGTTATAAAAGTTTTAAGAATTAAAAGCTTAATGGAGAATAATAAAATTATTTTATGTAATGTTTTGTGAAATTCAGGCAACCTCTCAGCCTGTAAAAGGAGCAGGGTTGTGTGTTTTGGAAGCTTTGCAGTGTTAGGTGCTGTAGCTTTATACCTTCACTGGGCTTTAGGAGTTGTCTCTGCATGAGAATTCCACACCTCTGTGGAGCTCGTGGGTCAGTCCTGCCCATTGTACTGCCCTTGTCAGTCATGGGGTTGCACCAGTAAGTCAAACAGATGGTTGCTGCTAATGCACTGTGACTCTCTTTACTCTGGCCAGAAATATTTCAGACGTGAATAATTCTCAGCTGCTTTCCCAAGGTTTCCTACCTATAAACCTACTGTCCCAAACCTTTGACTTTCCTTCCACAGCTGTCACCAGCAGCTTCTCTGTTTGGCTTGTTCCCTGTAGCCAAGGTTAATTTGGCAATGAGTAACTGTTCTCACCTGATGATTTACCTCTACACTTATGAAAAACCCTATGAATTCCATAATATAAAATTATTACAGAATGTCAAAGAATAACATCACTGCCTTACAGAACAAGGCAAAGAGTAACATCATCACCCTGTGCTTTTCCCTAGGACTCTATTTGTCACACAGCTATCAATGTCCCTTGCTTTTGCAGAAAGGTGGGAACAGCTGACAGAATGCCAAGGTTAGCAGGGCACCGAGCAGTGTGAGAAGGGTTTAATGCATGTTTAGTGTGAGTGCAGCATGGAGAACAAGGAGGGCCTTTCCAAATGGAAAACTGTGGCACATTGAGGCCGAAGGGTTTGGCTCTGGTCGAGTAGCCAGAATATGTCCCTCTTCCACGTGCCTGCCTTCTGAGTGAGCAGTGGGATTTAGGCAGCATGAAAAGCCTGAAACTCTTGGGCTGTTACAAGTGAGGGCTGCACTGTGCACTTCTCATCTAGTAGGTAACCTTGTTAAGAAGTGACTGAGGAAAGAAAGGTGCACTATTCCAATTTTGTGAGGATTGAACACCTCTGTCTCAGTCAAGCTCAGCTATGCAGGTCATGCTGTCCGATGCCTGTCAGGAGGGAAGGAACTCAGAAAAGCAAAAATAATGTTCAAAACTGAAGATTGTTAGTGGGAGGATAATATCCAATATTCTTTTATATCAGCAGATGACTGTTCATCTGCCTCATCCTTTTAACAGGCAGGGGCTGGATCAGTGAAACAGATTTGACCTCAGCCAGTGGCTCTTATGCAGAATGGAAGGTCTGGTTGCTTTTTATGAAAACAGTTTGCTGAGAGATCTAGTCAAGTTGGAGGCCCCACTTCCAGCATGTTGTGACCATTTGAACTGAACACTGGTCTGTTTCCTGAGATTATTTCCAAGATTCTCCTTGTAGGATCCCTTTAGTGCATGAGCAGGGAGGGATTGGATGCATCCAGAGTATTGCTTCCTACACCTCGTTGTGATCCGTTCTTCTATCACTCGTGTTTGTGTTGTACAAGGAGCATGTGAAATGGGCCTGAAGGATATCCTTGTCTCCCAGCAAGGAACAGCTGGCCCAGCTATGTCCCAGGCATCACAACAGTAGGTTTCAAGCTAACTCTTGTTGCTGTGGAAAAGGCTTATCAGTGCTTTCCGCGCTGGGGACTCCCCAGCATGGGGACTCTGGTGTACCTCTGTCTGTGCATTAAAAGTAACTTCTTTCCAATCCCATTTCCTTTTCTCCACATTGGCTGAATAAGGAAGGCTTGTTCAACTACAGTGGTATGACCAGAGTGGTTCCTGAAGGCTAATCCAAGGAATCATTTGAGCCCATAGGCCTGAAAACTGCAATCTAGGACAGGAGTTAGGTGCTGGAGTTCCATCTGCAACACCTGAGAGGTAGGAATAACCCCAGGAGAATGTAGGTGCAGAGCAGTACACCCGTGCAATAGCATGGCTGAATCATACCTTGGGAAAGACACCCTCAAAGGTAAGCAAGGAATACCTAACCCTAGCACACCATGAGATTCAGTGTGAAAATCATCATGTACACCATGAACAGCAGCCAAGGTAGGAGAAACAGACCAGTGACGTGGAATTGCTCTGGCTTGTCTATGGGAAAGGAGAAACCTGAAATCCCTGTTGAAAATAGAATGCAAGTCTGTCTCTCCTTTTCCATCTGTCTTCCAGTGTATGCAGAAGACAAAAGTCTCCTCATCTGTCAGGTGGTGGGTGAAGGGTGTGGAATGCTGCTGGACCCCTTCCTGGTTTTCAAGGGCAGAAGGGGAGGATCTGGGGTATCTCATTTATTGCAGACAAGTTTATATAAATATACTCTGCAAGGCTGCAAAACAAGTGAACTGTAATGACACCAGATCAGAGCTGATGCTCACCTGTGTGCCTGAGAGTGCTGAGAAGAGCTAGCATTTGGTCGTTATTATTTTCCTTTCATGCCAAACGATAAATTTCTAGAGGGCTGCTTTTTAGATTAACAGAAAGTTAATCTAAACCTGTGAATTTCCCGCTGTTAAAAGCAGGGAGTGTGCTCTCCTGGCAAGTGCATGGGAGCAGTGACTTGCTGGGCTCTGCAGTGTGGGCTGTGGACAGCAGAGTGCACTGCTCATGCAGCAGAGGAAGGCAGCACCCACGCAGCTGCTGGGGGGTCCTGGGGTCCCAGCACCCTCCCATTCGTTTTTGCAGATCTCAGTCCTTCAGCAGGTACAGTTTTAAGCGGACAATTTTATTCAGATTTATTCAGCAATCATCTCAGGCAGGACTGCAGCTTTTGGGAAGCAGGCCACATGTGTGCATTGACCAACCAGCCTGGGAAGGCAGGGGCTGCAGAAGCTGGGAAACCCTCTGGAGACTGCACAAGAGTGTGCTTTCAGCACGAGTGTGCCATCTGCCCCCTCTGCACTGCTGCTGAACATCTACATGTGCTGCAACAACAGCTGCAGTTACACTGTGGGCACATCCTGAGAGTGATTACAGGTGGTGGTGTGTCAGATTTGTACTTGATCTCTAAAAAATAAGAAAACAAAAAAAAAAATTTCTGTGTGCACAGAAACAAAAAATACCAGGTGTCATTTTTGCTCGTACTAGATTATTCATCTATTTTGTTTTGTAGAGTTTTCTATACAGGGACAGGTGAGAGGAAAATGAGGAACTAACAAGTTTCCAAGAATGTCAGGTTGATGTAATGATACAGACAAAACTTCATTAGTGGGAAGAAGCATGTGCCCTAGTGTTGCCTGCTGGAGGGGCACTGGCAGTGGTTGTTTGGCTCTTTGAAGCCAGTGTTGGTACAGCAGATGCCTGCTGTTGCACGTTAGCAAGGACATGTTCTGTGCTTACATTGCTCTGGTGTATTTTTATTTGACTTTTCAGATTTGCACTTTACATTCAGATGGGAGGATTGGCAGTCACTTTATGAAGTATTACAAGAAGCAGCCATAATCAGGGCTGGAATAATTTTAGTGATCTGCAAGTCCATATTTGAGCAGCTGGAAGAAACACTAAGTGTTATTTTGCAGCCTTGGGTGGTTTTCTTCTGTAGCCACTTCAGAGAGGCAACAGGTTGCAAGATTTACTGATCCTGTTAGCAGACAAGAACTTTCCAGTGCTGTCCCACCATCTGGTCTTTAAACTTTATGCAGTTCTGGTGGTTCTTGGAAGAAGTAGCTCCTGTGTCCCATGGCACCATCTGGAAAGCAGCCAGCACAGCAGAGCCTTCAGGTGCTGTTGAAGACACACACAGAGGCCGAGGTGAGGAGTGATGCTGGAGCAAACAGCTCAGCAGCTCTGGTTGTCCAAGGGTGGATGAAGCTATAGGAGAAACCCTACTCTTTGGAGGATTTGAACCCTTCAAAAGCATTTGGAATATGGCAGTGTGCCTTAGTGCCTTAGTGTTTGTTTCCAAAATTTTGGATCTGTTTTCTCTCAGACTGGGGGCAGTCCTGTTGAAAACCTGTTGAAATAATACCTGGCTTCAAAACTGCCTGCTATGGCCCAGCTCCAGCATGCCCTGCTCTGCTGCTGGCATCTGCTCCAGAGCCACACCACCTGTGTTTGCCTTGGCAGGGAACTCTCCTTTTTCCCACTCTCATGGGCTCAAGCTGAGACCATGGGGCTGTGGACCATGTCCATTCCCTGTTCTTGTCCCAGAACTTTTATTTTTGAGGTCCTCAAGGACAGGCTCTGCATCACTTGTGTCACAAAGCATAGCCACCTCTAAGGGTGAGTACACAGGGCCTGGTGTTCTTACCAAATTCAGTTTATGTGTGTCATCTTAGATCTGGGGAAACAATCCTTACTGGTCCAGCAAGTGCATAACCCTGGAGACTGTCAGAAGGGTGACCTGGAAAGCCTGAGAACAATACACAGTGTGTTGTATAGTTTTCAAAGAATACATACATGCTGCACATTAAAGGTGACATCAACGTTCACAGCCCATGCTCGAGGCATTTCAGATGCCAAAGTCAGAGCTCCTAAATCTCTGAGAAATATCAGGTCAGGGGTGCATTGCAATGGTTCTTTTCCTCCTCCACAACCTACCCTTCCTCTTTGAGCTGCACTGTCCTCTGCAGGTGCTGCCAGGTTGTGTGTTGGTAGGAGAGCACGCTGCCACCAAGCAGTGCACATACACCTGAGAAGAAGAAAAAGTGCCACTTGATATCAAATCCCACTTTGCAGAGCATTATTTTGTCTTTTCCTTTTGCAGAAACTACATCTGATTAGGCTTATGCTTCTCTGAGCACTTCCATGTGGCACCTTCTAGTTGAACCTGCCTTGAATTTAAAGTTGGTGTCAAGGAAGCCCTCAGGCAGTTTGGTAACTGGGAGGCTGAGACAGGAGAAGTTAAAACCTCACGTGCTGCAGTGTATCAAAGCTAGACAGAAACTCAATCTGGTGCCTGCTGCAGCTGCACACTTAGGAAGCAGCACAAGCCAGAATTGTATCATGTTAATTTCTGGCAAGTTCAAAAGTTGAGGTGCCTATGAAAGGCTGAGTAAAAAATGATGCAGTTACTTGAGCTGCCCAGGCAGGGTGAACACACCACGGCTGGTATCAGTACATGTCAGGACAGGCAGTTCACTCAGCTGGGTGCACAAGGAGCAAAGTACCCTCACGTGACTGTCCTGGGTGTTTTTTTTTTTTTCTCTCCTTAGTCCTTAGAGGAGACCAGGATCTCAAACTTTAAGACCAAACTCACGTGCCTCTGCTTGTCTGTCCATTGGGCTGACACCCAAGGAGATGGATGACTGGCTAGGACAGATGAGAGACAACAGAGCTGAACTTCATGTGGATATTGGGACATATAAGTTGATTTTTCTGCTCCAGACATTTTGAGCTGAAGTGATACAACTATGATCCTACACAAAGCCAGAACCACCATTAAAAAATCATATTCTTTTGTTTACTCCAACCAGTCCAATCTCGAGTCGGCTACGTGGCAGAGGAGATTTAAGAAGAGAACTGAATTAAAGCTGCACACCGGTCAGCGTAGTTGAGTTGAATGCTGTCTGGGGTTTAAGTCTGTGAGGTGCCTAAATCTATTTCTCAAATCATAGAGTCATAGAATCTCAGGTTAGAAGGGACCCATATGGATCATCAAGTCCAACTTCCTGCTCCTTGCTACCTGCAACTAAACCACATGACTAAGAGCATCATCCAGACTTCCGGGTTAGGGTCCATGAGTGGGAGGTGAGCCTTTCACTCAATCCTACCTGTTCCAGTTGCTGTGCCAGGGTCCTCACTGCCAGCCTTTTAAAGTGAGAAGGGTGTCTCACCCTGGGGCTAACAGGTACTGGGCAGAACTCTGCAGCAAACTCACTGCCATTAATCTCACACCTGTTTGAGAGGAAAGATCAACAGATCTAAGTTGAAATTAGGGCTTTCCTGATGAGTTCATTGGACATTTACTACTACTTGCCCATCCACAGTGATGTTCCATCTTGGGGTGTTGTTGAAGTCTGAAGATCTGGCTACCCAACAGTTTTCCAGGTATAACTCAACACTGGGGCTCTCGTCTTTCAGCTCCACCTCAATAAACACAGGCTCCATGGGTTGTTTGACTACTGCCATGCTGGGTCCATAGAACTCCATGAAGGATTCATCTTGAGAAAATGTCAGGGGATTTTGTTGTTGTTTAATATTATTTAAACTAAGACATACTTGGAAATTCTCTGATTTCCATAGGAGGAGATTTACCTTTGGACACCCTTGAAACTACATTCAGAGCTTGTCTTACCCTTCTGTAAGCTGCAGAGAAGGAAATGTTAGTGAGGTTCTTTAGTTGAAAGCAAGGCATGTCTTTACTAGGGGACTTACGACTGAAAGAGTCAGAGAGGTTTAAAAATGGAGGAAGAGAATTGCAGACCTGCAGTGTTTGAACGTGGGAACATCATCCCGGAGCCGAAGGGAGGGGATGTGGCCGGGTCACTGGAGAAGGCACTGAGCACTAGAGTCTCTTTTGCTTGGTAGTAGCACAATACTGTTAGTCTGGAATAGAAGAAACAGCAATTTTTGTGTTCACATCTATTTCCCAGCAGCTATACAGAAGTAGCAGTGTCAGCAAGCAGCAGCTCCTACCTGTAGTCTGGATCTCTGGTGACTGTTGGTATGCTCTGTCTTGGAAGAGTCTCTTTCTCATAAGAGATTTCATTCTCATAAATAATGTGGTCACCTTCAAACTGTGCATATGGGAAGCTCATTATAAATTGACTCTCCTCAGGAGCTGAGGCAGGGGATCAAAAGAGAAAATGCAGGAGAGGCAGAGATTTCCAGCAGGTGCATCTTCTCTGGCCAGGGACTTACCCTTACAGAAGTGCCACAGGTAGTGACATGGAATTTGAAGAAGGCATGGGCTTCATTATACTCTCTAGGCTTGCAGGAGCTATCCCTTAGCTTGGTTTTACTCATGTCAATGGCAGGAACTGTCTTCATTTGGGCAGATACCATTATGGTACCATCTGGGTGACATACTGAGAAAGAGAGTTGGTTATGAGCTCAAGAAAGAATCACACATTTTTTAATTGATTGATCAGTTGCATAACTTACTTATAAATGCTGAAGAATTAAAACTGCAGCTAATGGAGAACATCTGTAAGGTCTCCATAGTTCTCATTTTCCTTAGGGCAACATCAAATCTTACTTTAATTTTCTGAAAGGACACTTCCTGCAAAGGAGGAGATGAAAGAGATTTCTTGTTTTAGTACATCATCCACATGTTGTGCCACTTGAATACTAACAAGTCACAAGACTTAAGTCAGTGTGAAGACTTGAGCCTGAAGCAACATGGAGGCAGAAGTACAAGCTTTCTGGTATGAATTTATCAGTCACTGTCACAGAGATAAATTTGGGCTGATTATTGTAGAATAGTTCAAATTGTTACAGCATCAATTTTCCCCTGCCATGTCTTAAGATTTCTACAAAAAGGTCCTTTAAAAGAGCTTCTTTCATAAAAGCTATATTGAAATATTGTTTCTGGCTCAGTGCAGATGGGACATTTTGCCTCATCTTACTAAAAACACTGAGGAGTTTGTTTTTGAAGACTTGGTGCATATCTTTTAGAGACAAGTGGGGACTGCATATTGCATAATACATGGCATTACCAGAAGGGTCCGTGTCTGGTGCCTCTTATCCTACTTGCTCTGGCTCAGAGTCCTTCCCTCTGGATGTTTTCCAATATGTGTAATACCACAGCACTACAGACTGTGATTGTAGGACTCCGTGAGAGCAAACAGTCCTAT
The DNA here is from genome assembly GCA_013397075.1 of Rhabdornis inornatus. Lineage (NCBI taxonomy): Eukaryota > Metazoa > Chordata > Aves > Passeriformes > Rhabdornithidae > Rhabdornis > Rhabdornis inornatus. Next base: position 324,189 of record VWZS01008556.1, read on the forward strand.
GTGCTTTAAAAAAGGCATTTCTGAACAGCTCCTGTACCTCATAGATGAGTCCCCCAGCAAACAGAGGTATTTGCAAGGTGAGGTGTGTGGAGTTGGTAGCTGCAAGGTACCCATTGGTGAGGGCAATGTGCTGGTTCAGGATCTTGTTACCAAGGTACAGGTCCCAGTACTGGTGCAAGCCAAAAGTGGGCAGGGTTAGGTACAGGTTTTCTTCATCACAGGAGCCAACTGCTTCTGGTACTTCTGTGGGAAGAAGGTGGAATGAAGAGTTAGCAATGAAGGAAGGTGTGAGTGGTGAGGTTTGACACAGGCAGGGATTTCTGTCACAGGTAAGAAACCCCAGCAGCCAGTTATGTGCATTGTCTGCAGGGCTTGGCTGTGTTGTAGCAGGTGTACCAACTCACAGCTGGCTGGGATGGGGAGCCCTGCTTCAGCAGTGCCTGCCAGCTTGCTTCCAGGACTGGTCCCTGTCTCAGTAAGGCAAGCTGAGCTATGTATGTAAATACATTTTTGGATCAGCCTTCTTTGAGCTGAACCAAGAGCTATTTCAAAGATAAAGTAGGACTGTCATCTTTGTGGCATGCAAAAATCCAATAAATTTGAGAAAATACCAAACAGACCTCCCAACTGTTTCAGTAACCTGCTAAGTACAGCTCTTAGTGGATGATTTCTCCTTACAGAAATGCTGTGTTTGGAGATTAGAGCAATTTTTTTAAGTCAGTTGAGTTTTGCCCTGGATGGATGCAGGGGCAGAATTGTGTTAGAGGACAAACTGAAACTTCTAGCAACGTCTGAAAGTTTTGCCAGTAGATGTATGTTCATGTTCTGAGGCATCTTGTTAACTGAGTTTGCAAGCCAACTTCTTCTACACATTTGTTTTATTGCTCTCAGTGTCTCGAGGGCAGACTGTCTTGCCAGCATGCAGAAGAGCTGCCATGAGTGGAGCAGCAGCTTGGCTGTTACCAGCAATGAGCTATCGAGGGGTGGGGTTTTCCCCAAAGCTCTCACCCTCACTCTCATGCTCTCACTGAATTCAGTGACAGCTGTGCTGTTGACGCAAACCAGTCAGTGTCAGGGAAAGCTTACCAATATCAGCAACCACACACTCCACCTCTGCTGAATGATAGTAGAGTGTCATCTCCAGACCCACGCTAAGGGTGTAGTTGACCAGGAGGGTGTATTTTGTTTCATTTCTATTCACATACTGAAAGAGAGAGAAGTGTAAACCTGCAGCAGCTTTCAGAATAGGCAGGCATGTATATTCTGAACAACACTAAATAATTATTCCAACACCCTCCTCTCCCCTGCAAATAGCTCAGGCTCCAAAAGCATCGCTTCAGCTGGCCTAAAGCTATTCAGAAATCTGGCCTGGATTCAACAGCTCTTTCAGCCAAACATAAATATGGAGAATGTTGTGCCTTTTCAGTAAATGAAGACAGAAGTGAATGCAGTGGTGGATCCTCTGTAGCCCACTGGTGAAAGAATTCATAGAGGGAGATCCAGGTCCATATCCTTATTCTTCTTTACTCAGAGTGTGGAGAGTAAGTGGTTGAATAGAAGGTGTGAGGAGATGCTGTGAGAGATCCCTCTCAATATCCTCTTTTCCTTCACTGAAAGTGCTCCCAAAGTAAAACCTGGGGTTCAACCTGAAAGAAATACTTCTGGATTTTTTTTCTTGCTTTGATTCTTAATGCCATTTGACTGTGGCTTGAGTGCAGCCTGAAAACTGTTTGCACAAATCCTGTGTGTTCACAGTGTTGTTCCTTGTAACAGCATCACAGCTCTGCGTGGTTTGGTTCAAAGAGTGGTAGAGGACTTGCAGTTGTGCATCCTCCCACTGAAATGAGAGGCTGAAATCCCTCTGTGAGTATATACCTTTTACAAATATTTAGATTACAAATGGTCTGAAGCTTAACAAAATCACATTTAGAGTACCCTGAGCCTGCCTGTATCATGCTTGTGTGGGGCATGGCCTGTGCCAGCAGTCAAACAGTGGGTTCAGGAATTACTGGATTTTTGAAATTGGTGTTTCCCAGCATTGCATTAATTGATTTATTTTTCCAAGACACTCCTGTTTCAAAGGGCAGCATCTAATACAGACTTGACAAACCTCTTCCTGTTGAGTGTGCACTCGGACATTAGCCATGCTGACAGGCGCTAAAGGGAGTAACATTTCATCCCATCTAATTACACTTGATACTGATCTCCTAGAGATCTCTGGAGAACAAGGTGGGGACATAAAAGCCTCTAATTTTAACCCACATGATCTCAGACTTACTGACACCTTTAGGATCAAGGAACTGTTGCTGGTTAATAAAAACTGGACCATGTTCTGCAAAGGGACTGCTCCACCTCCTCTACTCTGCTGCTGAAGTGACCTGCTGTATCCTACCTCTTTCAGAACATATGGATCATCAAAAGAGACTTCCAGGGTAAATGCTTTTGTTCCATTAGAAAAGGGAGTTTCATAAATCTTGAAGCTGTGGTGCTGTGGTTCCCTCAGGGAAAATGGCACATTTCCTACTGTGATTGCCACCAGAGAGACATCGGGAAGAAAGTGTCCAAATGCAACATTAAAAAGCCTTTCCTCTGGCTCAGTATCTGCAGGGAGAGAACATCAAATTACTGCTGATGTGGATCAAATAACGAAGGCGGTTGGGGTGGCCTCCCATTCAAATTCCAGGAAACTTAGCCAACAGCCATCTCTTTAATGGCTCTGATTAATGAGTGTTTGTGTTCTAGTCAGATCTGAAATACTCTGAGTACATGAGAATTGCTTCAAGCTGCAGGGAATTAACAACAAATACATAGAACTTAATAGAAAGTGCGTTCAGTGACTTTCTAGAGGTGCACTATGATGTGCAATACCTTTAAAGAAATCTAGAATCTAATTCAGCCACATAAAATTTGACAAATGTATCATAATTTACGGTAAGAGGGTCCTTTTTCTTTCTATATCACTTATCCAGACAATTGCAAGTATGTTTAGTGCCTTAATGCACTGGAAAATAAAATTTAAGAACTATGACTGCAGCACTGGGTGGCACAATGATTTCAGTACGCTCCCAAGGTATCAAATGCAGGCAGTTTGGGGGAGAAAATACCATCAATGAATGCTGTCCTGAGACAGTTCTTCTTCCCAGTATGGTAACTGCACATCACAACATCTCTATTCCAGTGCTCACTGGAAAAATCCAGGTATTAACATGAAAGGAATGTTTACATTTTTATGACCAACTTAAAAGTTACGGCTAAAGGGTTTTTGTTGTTTTTTGTTTGTTTGTTTGTCTAATTGTTTTAATATAATACTTGAATCTTGACTTTGCCTAGAAAATTGAAGTGGGAGTTGAGAACATTCTGGTGAATGTAGATGTGTGGCACAGATCAGGTGGATCAATGGATAGCACAGCAAAAGATTGGTAAGAGTCAATGGGAGGAATGACTTACTGTCGATTATAGTTGGTATTTGTGGCATGAAAGGTGTGGTAATGGATTTGATGACTGTATACTTTGTGGTTTGCCAACCTGCATCCGTCCACGTGTGCTCCAGAAACAGGTCAATATAGTAAATTACTCCATATACACCACCAGATATGGAGCTCTAGGAGGTAAAATGTGTGATTAAGCCTTAATTCTCAGTAGCTTAATAAAGAGATGACTGAATATGGTTAAAATTCTTACACTAGGAAGAGAAAATTGTATTCTAGTACAGCTTGGGACAGACTTTGCTAGGGGATTTTGCTTGTTTGTTTGGTAGCTTGGCCCATTTGTCTAACCCATGTGTGGCTCAGATACTGCTGAGATCCTTAATAAGGAAGTATCAGTTTTCAGGGGTGTCCTCATTAAGTTTAGTACGTCAGCATATTTGGTTTTTTGTTGTTTTTTTATGTCTCTTGTTCTGTCTGTTACACAAATAGGGGACTCCTGAAGGGGATAAGTCAAAATCACACCAATGTCATCTTGTAGGAATATTGCCCTTCCTAAGTGCTGGCTGGAGTTTTGAGCAACCTGATCTAGTGAAAGATGTTTCTGCCTATGGCAGAGGAGTCTGAAGTACATAGTCTTTAAAGGTGCCTCCCAGCCCAAACTGTTCTCTTCTGTTCTACTGAACATTGCTTTTGACATTGCCTCTGTATCTGTAAATTATATATTGATGGGGAATAAACTGTGTTCAAAGCAGGTGATTGCATCCCAGCAACATGCAGAGAACCTGTCCCTTGCTAAATCACTCTGTCTTGGAAATTGGCAGGGAAATTACTCATTGAGCCAGGCCAGAAGTTTACCAAGACTAGTTTCATTATGGAACAACATAGACAATTAAATTCCAGTGTTGAGAAATCCCTTCACTCTTCATGTATTAGTTATTAGTATGTCTTATAGATTATTAACAAAAGGCAGCCTCTTGCTTCTACCATGTTTTGTTATTATAAATTCCTAGATTCTGAGTAAGTGCTTTCAAAACACAGAGAAGAAGCATCTAGCTCTCCAAATATTTATTGTATCTACAAATTTTAAGCAGGAATCAATCAGTATTTGGAATTATCATGATTTGGAAACATCCATAGAATAGGCCCTCAAAAGTATTTGTGTGTGACAGGTTTGTACTCACCTCTAGCTTGCCTCCTTCTGCTCCAATAGGGATGGTTATTCTGATGTGTGTCTCGTTGTACTCCAGTAAGTAGTTCATCTCGTCTGGATTCACTATGACTCGATCATCCACTCCCATTACAATGCTTTTAGACAGAAAGGTGGATTCCTGGACCACTAGTGTGGGGATAACTCTTGGCACAGTCCATGTTAATGTGGTATCAGTGAAGCTGATGCCATCTGTGGAATTAGATAGACACTTCCAGAGAAGGGGCAGTTGGAGTTACCACTCAGTCCTGTCCCTGCCTGTCCCTGATTCCATTTCACCAGGATATCTCTACAGCTCTCACTGATGCAACACCTTGTAGGATATTTGCCAAATGATGGCTATTTTGTCACGGAGACCCTGGCACTCGAAGCAGACCTGACTCACCAGTTTCAGGTGAATCATTAATTTATTCAGAAGAACGGGCAGCTCTGCTCCCAGGTACCTGCTCTGTTGTCTCAGGGCTTACTGGCAGAAGGAAGAGGGCACAGAGCAACCTGTTTGGACCTTCTTGACATATTGGGTTCAAGGTCTTGACAACTTAAAACCTTGTGCTTCCTCTTCACTTGGTCACATTAATACTCTTCTGCATGAGCCAGGTGCAGCCACCACTTTTCTGCAAAAAGCCAGGCTAGTCGTGACTCTCCAGAGAGAAGGATTATGTGAGTTTCAAGGATGGAGAGCTGCATGCCTTGCATGGAATAGTATGAAAAAGAAGAGCTAAGGCTATGGGATTATAGAGAGGATGTTCCCTGGCTCTTCTATAGCAATTTTGCTTGTTTCCAGTTCCCTGCATCTAATGTGGGGATTTGAGAAACCAGAGACAAGGCATGACACTGCACTGGGAACACAAGTAATGTAGTGTCACAGCAGGGACTGTTTGTCCAGGACTAAAGCCACAGACTCTTAGCTCATGTTGCTCTGAGGGAAGCTTGTAAACCTCTTCTCTTAGTGAGAATGGGAAGACTGTGTTTTCTACTACCTCCTTTGGTGGTTATTTTTAGTGAAAAAGGAAGAGATCCTTACCAACAGGACAGGAGACAGTTGTGTCAATCAGCAAAAGCAGCCACCGCTGCCTGTACATGGAGGTGGAAGTGATCATGTTCATGTTTACACCACTGACCTGTTTGAGCCCAGGCAGAAAAAGAGAGCTGATGTTCTGGAGAGGCAGTGGGAACAGCAGATGTTTGTGTCTGGCTGGGATCAACAACTCACCACGCTGACATCAGACTCATTGCTGTGGTAGGGCGCTCGCAGGTACACTCGGGACAGGGTGTTATTGAAGCTGTAGCCCAGTTTTACTGCATCACTTACTGTTATTCTCTTTCTCCCTGATGGAGAAACAAACATCAGTTGCCATTGCTGGTATGCAACATTGTGAGTCTGCAAGAGAGAGGTGAGCTACATCAGTTCTACATATACCAAAGTCTCTTAAAAAGCTCTGATACTGTAATGCCTATTTTCCTATTAGAAGTGGGAGTAACTAGAATGATACTACTAGCTCATCTCAGGCAAGAAATATCCTTGATATATATATATATATATATATATATATGTATATATACACATACATACATATATGTATGCATGTATGTGTGTGTTTAAAGATGAGGAATTCCAGAGCTCTTTAAGGCATCTTTAGAGATAGTCTTCTAGCAGTCCTGGAAGAAATGGAGGTAGGTGGCCTTGAACAAATCCACTGTAGACAAAATACCTGTGTTATTAAGAAACTGATTGTCTCCATATCTGCTGGTTGCTGAAGCAGTCCAGAGGCCAATGGCAGACTACCTTTTATAGTGTGTAGCCATACTGTGTCAAAGACAAGAAGAGAGCAATGCCTATACTGGCTTAGAACAGAGTCCTCTGCAGTGATGGCCATGTGGGAGCACAGTCAAAAGGAAAATGGGCATCAGGAGCAGGTAAGACATGAGAAACATGGGACAAGCATATATCTTTGACAGAAACACAGAATGGTTAAGGTTGGAAGGAACCACTGGACACCGTCTAGTCCAACCTCCCTGCTTGAGCAAGGTCCCCATGAGTGTAGTAATCAGGATTCTGTCCAGGCAGCTTTTGAATTTCTCCAAATGAAACTACACCTTTTTTGGGCAATCTGTTCCATTCTTCCTCATGCTCAGGTGGAACTTCCAGTGGATCAATTTCTGTCTGCTCTCTTGTCCTACTGCTGGGCACCAGTGAGGAGAACCTGGTTCCATCCCTTGACACCCTTCCTTCAGATACTTGTGCACATTGGTGAGATCCTCTCCTAATCTTCCCCAGACTAAACAGGCCCAACTCCCTCAGCTTTTCCTCATAAGAGAGATGCTCCTGTCATCATTTCCTACTCATTCTTTCCAGCCTCAAATATTTTTTCATCTCAGTGACTCCTGAGCTATCTGTACCTTCTTTGTATTTTGTATTTCTTGTTGGATTTCTCTTCAGTCAACTTTTCCAGGCTCTCCTTGGGATCAAGTAAGTTTTTAACAGCCACAACATCTTTTGGTGATGAGTTTGACATTTTCACTACCCATTGTGTGAAGAACCACCTACCTTTGTTTGTCTTGAACTCATTTTCCACTAATGGAACAAGCATATGATTCTCTTCTCCCACCTAAATGTCTTTTTGCAGTCTAGAGGTCTGAAAATGCTTGAGACGTTTTTCAGTACTTGATGGCAAATCTGTCATCTCCCTTTTTTTTTGTCAGAGATGGAGCTATGCCCCAAGAATGACTCATAGGAGTAGAGAGAAGAGGCAGGCTAGGAGCTGTTAGGAAAGGCTCCCTTTCATACCTCTGGCAGTGCTGACATCCATGCTACGGTGTAGTCATTTGAAACTGCTGGGACATCAGTCTTCACTGACACCTGGGGACACAGGAGATTCTTTGGGAGCAATGGGAGCAAACAGATCTGCAATATTATTACATGCATGGGGAGAGTATCTATCAGGATTGAGCAGTTTGCATTCACTGGAGGTAATTAAAGTGTTTCAATGGAGGTTCTTGATGACAATAATTTTTGTGGCCTTAAAATGAAAGTTAAAACCATGGCATTTATAGTGGTGGGAATACTTTGTGTACAACCGGTAAGCCTAAAGTCCTGCTTCGTATCTGGTAAGCTGTAAACTAGATTCAGCTCTGGAGACCTTCAGGGACATCTGGGTCTCTCCAGGAAAGCAGGTTACTGTCATTACCAGGTTATTGGCATTAACATCTCTTCCCATGCAGGCTGAACACCTAAAAATGCAGGATCCCCAGTACCTAAAGTAGGTGCTGTGGTGTAAATCTTGCCCACATGTGCTGCAGAGTGAGGCAAGGAAAGGGGACAGGCAGAAGACATGTGTTCCATGGTTTAATTGTGTTGCAACATCCAGATGTGACTGCAGAGCCCTGAGTTCTGACAAGAGAAATGTGCTTTCTTTTTCCTGCCTGCTGCAGGTATACACAGAAAGCAATGAAATTTGGTTTGTTTGCTGCCTCATTTTTACACTGGTGTGTAGGTGATGGCAGCAGGCTGAGAAGCCCAATTGCACCACCTGGCAGGAGGCAGCTCCTGTCTCACAGTCATGTCCTGTGAGTTGTGTGATTCAGCAGAGATGCAGCTCTGCAAACTCTAGGTTTTATTATTTCAGATAGGAGGGTGGCATTCTCACAGGTGCTGCAGCACTTTATGACAAAAAGGGACTCTCATGAGCTTAAGAGCTTGGCCTTAAACCTCTCTGTTGATCTGCTTGCAGAGGCTTGCCTTACTTCATCTGTCCAGTTAACTGAGTATCAGTGCATACAAAATACCTATGGCATGTAAATGTGTTACTAATCAGATCTACAGTTACACACTCTGCTAAATATCTGCAGGTTACTGTTGTGCCTGGTACATGGAGTACAGTCCACTTCTGACAAGAATTTGTGCAGGTTGCTGTGCCTGGCAGGGAGCTTGGATGTAGCCTTGCCTTCAGAGGGAAGGTTTTTACCTCCATGTAGTTTTCCTCACACACAATTTCTCTTGAAGCCCAGGATGCATAGGAGCAGTACATGGGGTAGGTGTAGGTGACAGCTGCCCTCATGCTTGAAAATGAGGAGACCTTGATGTTCACAGTCAGTGAAAACAGCTCGTCTGCCTGGGAAGAAAAACTGGCAATTCAGCAGATGGTGTGGAGAGTTCCAGGAGTGGCTGCATGCAGTCCAGTGTTCTGTCCCAGGAGGGACCATGCAGCCCAGTGTTCTGTTTCTGAGAGTGTTTTATAATGATGATAATGGGTTGAGAGCTGCAGTGACAGCTCCCACAACATACCACCCTGTCTGAAATGGTTTGTATGCTGGGTCTTATTGAGCCAGGCACATTGCCTCAGCACTCACAGCCTTTGCCTCAGACACCATCTCAGCACTGTTCTTGCCACACTATAAAGGAGCAGCTGGTCAAGGGCAGGTCTGACCTACCTTACAGTGAGGTTCATGTTTTTCCTCTTTGTGACTGTGTGTCTCCACATGGAGAGAAAGTACTGGAACTTTTGTTTTGATCTAAATAGTTCAGATCTAATCTCCAAATGCTGTTTAGTGCTTAAGACTAGACCAAGTCCAGTAAAAAAATCCTTTTGGTTCCTCAGTTCCCTGGGAGCCACACACAAAGCCATGGACTGTCCTTCTATCTGACATAGATGTGTATTTTTCTACAGAAGAAGGCAAAACCTTTACAGAGAAATTTCCAGCCTGGAAATCCAGGTCATTGCACAGCACACTGTACACCCTCGTTCTTGTTAGCTAACCTCTGCCTATAAAATTTTACCATATTTTTTCTGTGGGGCTTCCAGGACCAACCAGACTAAACATGGACAAGCAATGAAGTTTCTACTCTGATTTGTTCTGGTTTTGGGTACATTTCATCTCAACTAATATTTAGAAATTGGAAATCCAGGCTACACTTTTACACATATTTTTGGAAGGGGTGAATCACCTTCTGGAGATGCCCACTTCTCTCCATTGACTATTGTGGAAGAGTAAACAACTAGTTTAGACTAGACATTATCTTTTAGATGGCTAAAGTTACGTGAGGCAAATCTGCGTCTAATAGATGTGTGTGATCTACGTTCCTAGGCATGTGTTAACAGGCACATTACCACACAAATTAAGCCAGGAAATGATCTGCCAGAATCACACTGCAAACATTGCTTTTTCAAGCAGATGCCTACTTCTTTCCAGAGAGGCTTTCAAGAAACTCTCTGGCAAATCAGCAGCTACAAGGATATGCTTGAGAACTGGCAGCTACTCAGCAGCATTAGGATAAGTGTCATTCCATGGAGAGAGGAAATCCCATGTCAGTCACACTGAACAAACCTCACAGCAGAGAGCCGTTGCCTGCTCATTTCTACACTACACTCCCAACACTGGCTCCTTGAGTTCAGTATTCTCAAAACATGCCATTAGAGTGCCATATACTATCTCAATCTTGTATTTTTGGAGAAGATGTGCTGCCTGAGCTGCTTTCAAGCCCGTGTCTGGCCCTTACCTCGTTGGCCACGTGGCAGCCGAGCACTGACGCGCGGAAGACGGGATTGCCCCACACATCCTCTGACAGGACGTAGCCACAGCGAGATGCCAATTTCTCATCCAGCACAACAGGGCCAGAATAAGGATCTACACAAAAAGGGAAAGATATGTGGGATGCAAAGCTCAAGGCAAGTCCTGGGGCAGAGTGGTGCTGCCTTCTCTGTGTGGGTTGGGTGCTCTCCAGTGCCATGTGCTGCTAAGGAGCTGGTGACACTGTGCTGGTGTGTGTAGGAGTGCATGAGACAGTTTGGCATGACTCAAGCTCACACACATAATGTGCACTTCAATGCCTGTTTCCTTGCATCCAGAAGCTTGTGCCATTGCCACTTTGAAGTGCTGTTATGGAGAGTTTCTCTGAAGCATCACCTACATTTCTTCCTCCCCAGTTTTGTTCTCTAGAAAGGAGTTATGGGCTATTAAGCCCATCTGTTTCTAAAAATCATCAGGTTGGGATAATCTGCTGCTCACTCTGCTCAAAGGATGTGGTCACAGACCTGCTTTGGGTGGGCGTTTGCTGCTTCTCTGCATGTGCTGTGAAACCTATGGAGGAGCCAAGTAAGAGATGACAGGGACTGGCTGTGCTCAGCTCTTGATGATGGTAGGTTTAATAACATCACATTGTGTTAATTATCTGCCCTCTGATTAAGGAACTATTTTAGTCTTGGGTTAGACACAAGAATCTGTACAAATAGATAGGGTTTAACTGGCTGGCACTGCAATTTCTAGATTTGTCTGTCATGCCTATATGTTGGACAGCTCTGGATCTGCTGTTTCAATAGATGCATGCCTGCAGCTGGGATAGGCTCAGGAGATAAGTGGGAATAATTTTGGAAGAAGAAGGAATAGCTTTTATGAGACCAACTGATAGAGCTGGAAGAAACAAACAGCATTTTGTGCCTGAAGGCTGGTCTGTTTTTTCCAGCAGTATCAGTTACTCTCATAAATGCTATCCCTTCTGCCCACACCCTTTCCGCACTTGATTTGTTTCAGTTCTGCCTCCAAATCAAATAAAAAAAAAACATAACCCAGAAAAAAGTGCACCGATTTCAAGATAAATTAATTAGGTTTGGGGTGAAATCACATGCTTTTTACAATCTGATGTGAACATTTTCTGGTTTTCATTTTGATTCCAAAGATTTTTGTTTTCTGCAGAAAATGGAACCCCTTTGTCCAGTCTGAGTTATGGCATTTAAATGCCATTGTAGTGTTAAATAAAAAGGAAATAAAAATACCCTCCAAAGTCCTTTAACTGCTGCAGCACTCACTCAGCCCCCATTGAGAGTGTGTTTTCTGGGTATTACCTAGCCTACACTGCTGTTGTCATTATGCTGTTAGGACATGTTCAATCTGCAGTGTCACCTTTGTTTTCCTTGCTAGATACTTGTAAGGGCTCAGAAGAGGAAAGAATGAAAGCCAAATGTAAGTCCTCCTTCCTCAGACCATCCTTTCTCCTTTCCCAGCTCTGTAGTAGCACAGGGCAGAGGGGCCTGTGGCTGTAGTTGCCAGCTTTATTCCTCTGTAGGGTTAGTGACCAAACTGAGGTGGGAGAAGCTCAGGGTGACAAGGGTGTGCTCCAGGTTCCTTGGGGTGAGTCACCAATTATCAATAGATGGCAGCAGCATCGAGATCACAGACTCTGTGACCACTTAGGTGATTCCCCAGCCTTCATGTTATTTGGGGCTCCCACTTGTAACTTACCATAGATTTCCAGCTGGAAGAACTTTCCCTGGAGCAAGAGTTTATTCATTTTCATCCAAAAAATTCTGGAGCGGCAACTGCTCTCTACAAAACCTAGTGGGAGCACATATAGAGCTGATGAGTCAGTGGGACTGGAGGGCAGAGAAGAGGCACATCGTGTTACGAGCAAAATAACCGAGTTCTCATCCTTGCCTCTCTCCCCAGCCTGCTTTTATCATGTTTCACCAACCTGGGGGAGCCATCCGCCTCCCTTGTCCCAGCCAGAACAGTAAGAAAAACAGCCAGATCCTGCAGTGTAAGCACATGAACTAATAATAGAGAGAACAGAGAGAAAAAAATAAAATATCAAAATGGAAAATGGAGGAGGTGGAAACCAAAGTCTTGTTACCTGTGTAGCAAGTGACCCACAGCCTCCATCTGTCCCCAGAGATCAGTGCATGGGCAGCAAAGTCCTCCTCCCTGTGAAGGAAAGAGGACCCAGGTGTGCAGGTGGAACTTGGTCAGACCCAGGAGGAGGGGTATAGGTTACCTTTCACAGGTTGTGCTGTCTTCTCCAAACCTTGTGTGTGGATCAGGAGAGGCCAGTGGCTTCTGCTGTGGAAGGACACCTGGGTGGAATCCTGCACTGCCCTCCAATGTTATCAGAGCTCACTCCTGGCAGAGAGAGGCAGCTCCCTCTCTCTGGGAGGGCACAGCACCCTCCTGCCAGGTATTTGCAAGGTCAGAGGCTGCTGCTGAGCCTAATTGTGATGCGTACAGCAGAGGGTGCTTGGTGCTTTCCATCAGGCCCTGGGAAATATTCTCATTCCTGCCAAGCCAGTTGGGTAGCTCTAGCTTCAGGTCTTCAGAACACATGAAACATTTTTCCAGAGGTATTTTAATTGGGTCTACACAGGAAATACATTCTTGTTTCTGCGAAATGTCCCAGTGACCCAGCCATGCCAGAGATAACAGCAGTACTTTGGCAGCTGCACGTTTTGCTTTTGTGGATCCAGTTAGGTTGCCCTTTGATTTGTTTGATTATCAGAGAGTGTTTTGGTGAAAACATCTTGTTTTCAGTAATGCTGCAATATCTCTGTATCGGTACAGAGTATGTGCAGGTCTGTAAATGGCCAAGCATATTGCCTGGGAAAGTCTTTGCTCATAATGAGAGTTATTTCTCTGGGACTACGAGTGACTCAGGAAAGAAAGGCTGGGAGGCTTGGGGAGTTAAAAATACAGCTTGTGTGGCATGAATGAGCCACAGCAGGGTGAGGAGTACAGGAGACTTAGGTTGACATTTTAGCCATTTCAACCCAGGGCTCAATTTCTTTTTTGTCCCCATTTTGGGCCATTGACCAAATGTTCTTACTTTACTTCGGTTCACAGGCATGAGCAGAGCTGTGCTGTAGAACAGATTGTTTTTGCAGTGCACTTCACACCACTGTGGGATAAACAAAAGCCAGGGGGCACATCTCCTCCCAGGACACAGTGCAATCAGTGTGATTTCTTCCTCTCTCAGAGGACCTGTGCAGTAACAGCAGAGCCCCCACCACTGCCCTGCCAGACAGCTCACTTTGCACAGCAAGGAACAGTGGCATGCATCTTGTGTGAGTGCTCTGGAGCAGATTCCCAGGGCTTTAGCAATCTCCTAATTAATGTCCTTTGGCCACAAGACCCTTTCTCATTCTGTGGGAGCTGAAGTCCAGCTTCTGTCACAACTTCTCATGAGCCCACGCAGGACTCGCTGCATGGTCCTGGCCCCCGTTACCTCTGTGTCCGAGTGACTCTTCATTGAATCCAGCTGGGGCTGGAATTCTGCTGGAAATGGCCGTAGTCAGATACCACAGTGATGAGTGTGGTGTAACAATGAGATTTTGAATTTTGAGTGAGAACTTCAGTATACTTGGATAGCAAACAGTTCCAATTTTGATAAGCCACTTCCAAGAGACGTGTAGCATCTCCCCGAGATACTGTGAGTCAGGGTCTGAGGGAGCCATGTTTGAGAGAGCGTGATCACAATCCATTAATAAACAATCAACTGTCAGAGCAGGTACACAACTACAATTAGCTGCCACAAGCAGCGAGACAAACTTCTGCATCTTTGGACAACTCAGACCATCCTGATTACTGTGTTTCTGACATTAATTGTGGTTCTAAGTGTGACAGAAGTGACTTTGGATGTGACACAGAAATTGTGGTCAGTGTGTGATAGCCAGCTCTTGGCCTCACTGTCAACCAAGCAAAGCAAAGCATGTCCAGGTCAAACGATTTTGGCTTCCAAGGATCACTTAAGTGCTGTGGAAAGCATTGTTAGCACTGAGTGTCTGGAAGTATCAGCTGCTTGTGGTCCCTAAAGTTCCTCTGGTACTCATTATAAAGGTAGGGAGGATAAGCCTGTGTGTTCCAGGTTTTTATATTTGTCTACTTGGTTTTCTAGCTGTTTTGGCTGCAAAAGAGCACCCATCTTAATGTTCCTGCAGGGTAATAAACAGCTGCTGCATTTCAGCTTCGAGGTGATGGCATTCTGCGGTGGATAAAATGATTCATGGCTTGGGTTCCTTTGAGCTGAAAGGTACCGTTTGAATGCAATGTTTTGGTTTCTCTTTTTTTCCTGCATGGGTCTGGACCTGGGCTTTGTATTATATAATGTGTTTGAAGGCTTAAAACCAGCCACTTGGAGCAGCACCTCTCCCAGTGAGGCTTGCTTTCAGTGGTAGAAAAAGGCTCCAGCCCTTTGAGTCATGCTGTTTGTGTCTGTTGTTCTGTGGCACTGAAGTCCCCAGGTTACATGAATACTACAGAAAAAGATTTTCAAATTTTTCTGCCATAGGCCTTTTAATGATCACTTTATTTCTACAATTGGTTAAAATGCAAGGAGGTTTTTTTTTTTTTTCCCACTAAGTCCTGTGTGTTGATCTGAAGTAAGCCTCATAGTTTGATACTTAGTCTGAGTGTGGGATATAGTAAAATGGTACCCATTAGTGGACAAAAAAAACAACGAGTGAACAATGGGAGAGGGAATGGGGCAAAGTCTTGTTTTAATGTATCAAAAGCAGATTCATAGAATCATAAAATCACAGAATGGTTTGTGTTGGAAGGAACCTTAAAGGTCATCCAATTCCAGCCCCTCTGCCATGGGCAGGGACACCTACCCCTGGATCAAGTTGCTCCGGGCTCTATCCAATTTGGCCTTGAACAGTTCCAGGGATGAGCAACAGTCTTTGATTATATAGAATCATTGCTTCTACTTATGAGCTGGGAAAAGCCAATATAAGGTATCTCTGCCCTCCTCATCCTCTTGCAACTGCAGGACTGGCAAACCTGAAATAGAGATAGAAATGTTGTTATGTCAGTATTTCTAAACCTAGAAGTAGCTGCCCAAGAAGGTAAGATGTGGCCTTCAACTAGAGACAGCCTCTAGAAAATCTTCAAGAAGATGCTAGAAGAGGTGCTTCTCCATGGGAAAAGATATGCCTTGGAGTAAGATGAGAATTAGATAACCAGGTTGTGGGTTCAGAAGGTGAGACATGGGAATAGTGTAAATCTTTATCTCTGAGAAGTGTTTTCTCAGGGTGTCTGTGAGACAGAGAGGTGCAAGTGGCCTCCACCTGCAGGGTTGCATTGTTGTTCTGGAATGATCTTGGTCACCTTGGCAGGAATGTGAACCTGAGCTCTGCTCCCACCTGTATGCACCAGGAGCTTGTAAATGCTTTCAAAAGGCTCTTGAATTCCCAGGGTAAAATAGCATAGAAAGATAGTTCTGATTGAACTTCATACCATAGCACAAGATAACCTCACCATGTCACTGCTCTGTCTGTCTTCATGTGCACGTCATGTTTCAGAGGGTTGTGGCCTTACTGTTCTGTGCAGATGGTGCAGAGGAAAATTTACCTGTAAGGAACAACTATAAAAAAATCAGCTCAAAGAACAATTTCTTCCTATCTCCATGAACAAGTAGTTGGCTTATGCTCTGGACTGCGAGAATTTAAATTCCTCATCTGTTATTAAAGTATTAAAATTCTTCTTATTATTATTATTGTCTGTATAATGTGTGTTTAGAAATTGTCCCTGTGTTTATGCCATTTTTATCTTTAAAACATACCACACTCAAATGCATATGAATTCCAAAAAGCAACAGTTGCTACCATTGCATGCCACTAAATCGTTAAAGTGGTGGAAAAAGCACAAATAAGCAGACCTGTACCTTGATGGGCTTTTAATTTTTTTTAACATGGAATTGGTGTTAATTTCTCTGTGTCTGTAACGTTTGTATTCACTATAACCGAACAATAGAACTTTGTTTTGTTCTTTGTGTAAATTAAAAACATCTGTTCTCTTTATACGAAAAGTTGTTTTTTAAAAGAAGCTGGTCTGATCTAACTAAATACCAATGCTGTGTCCACAATGAGTTACTATTAATATTTGGGAAAGGCAACCATCCAAAGCAAGTGTAATGTCAAATCACTGGCGGGAGTGCATATTTATTGCTCGAAGTGACAGATAAAAATGCAGAGGTTACAAAAACAAAATTCTTGCAGATGACTAATGATGCATATATATGCCCCCAGTGCCCCATCACCACATTTGCAATTGGCAGGGTGTTCTCCATTGCCTCCTGCTCTCCAGGATTAATCATCAAGAGCTGGTAGCTTGGCACCCTCCCTGGAGGGGCGATGCTGCTCCCACCTCCCCTCCAGCAGACCCTGCATGGAGTGACCTTTGGGGCATGCTGGAATCTGATCCATCTATTTAATTAGTCTGACTTTTTCCCCACCTCACTCTGGTATTTGAGTGCATGGGTTTATTTTCTGCTGAAGGCACATGATTTTTTTCTGTGCAGGTGGAGGAGGTGGACCATGCACTGCGTGTTTCTGCAGTGCCTGTGATACCAGCATGGTGGTGGTCTTCAGAGCTGTCTCTTAAGGAGTGAAGGAGTTGGAATCCCAAGACTGGACTGTCATCTTACTCCTGAGGAGTAGTCCTGCATTTAGCAGGACTTAAGTAGCCATTTGGGAGGTTATTTCAGAGAAAAAAAACCCGACACTATTTGTCATGATCTGCAGTAGCAGAACTGGGATCTGAGAGGTTCAGCACTCTCACTGCCCAGGGGACTGTGGAGCCTTGTTACTATTGTAACAAGCAGAGATGATGGAACTGTCCTCACATGCAGATATCTTCAGAATGAAATACATCTAATTAACATTTCTTGATGAAGGACCCGATTCAAGGAAGCATCTCTGTTGAGTGCAGTAGTTAAGCCCTTGCTTAAATATCATTTACTTCAGTAAGATTTAAACACATGTAAACCCTTCCCAGACCCTGGGCATGCCAAGCTCAGACCTGTGTCTCACCTTGCTGCTACCTCTGCTGTCCTGTGCTAAGAGTGACACACCTTTCACTGGCAGGAACCGAAAAAAAAGCTTGACTTCATTAAAGAGCTAGATATTTTGTTTATATGCTTATTGCAGTCAGTTCCACGATAGGTATTGACCTTTTATCAGCGTAATTTCCTGGCTCTGTCTTAGAGGGACATATGTTAGCATGTCCTTCCGCTCTTCTGTTCTCCTGCAGAGGAGCCCTGTGCTCCTTTCTTTCTCTTATCCTTTTCCCTGACTACCCCTAATACTTGTATTATTCATCTCCAGGTCTTTCTACAGCATCTCTGCTCTCTCTGCCATGGACTGGCGCATCCCCCATCCTGCTCCCCACGGGTACCTGCCCCAGTGGGCAGCTGTCTCCCAAGGAACTGTCATCAGCCTGTTGCTGGTATTTCACCTCCATCTCAGACACCCACAGCTTCCTCCAGGATCCAGCTGAGTACAGAACTTGCTGAGTCACATTTTCACCACAAAAACACTCATGTGCTTCCCCAGAGTCACACAGTTGTAGGCACAGCTTGGCCAGAGAGGAGCAGACAGCTTTCACCCTGCAGCATATCCAGGAATGCTGGCAAGAAGTCGCTTTTATTTCCTATCTCGGGTTACCGCAGCGTGGGTAAGGGCTACAAAAGCTTGAAATCCCTGGCAAACTAATACTGTACATCTGTCTAAGATGATGGCTAGCATGGACAACCATGGGCTTCAGCCCATGACCAGTATGAAGCACTTTGTTCCTTGCTGAGCAGCTGTCATTAACAGTGATCTGTGAGGTTTCTTCCTGATTTCACTCAGTGTTTGCACGGCTGCTCTCTTCTCTGTGAGTTCTCCACGCTTTCCTGTGAGGTTGTGGAGGTGATCTACTGCCTGGCCTCACTAGCTAATTCTTCTTGTCATGTTGCTGTCAGGGGGATGAATGCTGTTTCCATCAGTCTGATGAGCTGCAGCCCCTCTCATCCCCTTGGGGATGTAAAACCTGTAAAATGGGAACAGTACTTGCTCCCAGGGACTCTTGCAAGGGATTAGTAGGGAATGTTTACTGGGTAACCCGAGAATATCTATAACTCACCAGGCTCAGCCTCCTGTGAGCAGAGGTCTGTTTGGGAAGATGATCTATGAGGTCACTGCCTCATATCACTGGTACCTTATGTGCTCTTTCTACCTCCAGAAATTGGTGAGTTAAATTAGTGTTGCGCTATAGGAATTGAGCCTGTGTGTTCCGTGGGACCTGTCAGACTTCCCCACCTCTCAGCAGGACCCCGTGCTCATCGCCCACAGTGAAGGGGAGAGCAAGGTGCTTTTTTTCTCTTGAGAGAAACAATTTTGATGCCGATTGTCCCCAGTTATCCAGGCTGACCTAGTGCACAATGCTGCTGTGACCTGCAGGCATGATTTTTTTTTTATTAGTGTGGGGGTGGAACAGCAGCCTAGCCGTGTGGATGTCTTTCCAAAAGTGTTCAGAGTGGTATTGCCCAGCCGTTCCCAGACCCCCTGCACCCCGCCGTGCCCGCCGCTTTTAGCGCCGGTTCCCATTAGGTGTCTCCCTTGCCCTCCGCATGGAGAGCGCGGTCCGTGCCGGCGGCAGCGGCGGGATCGCCGCTCCCGGGATCATCCTTCCTGGGATCGTCATTACAGGGATTGTCCCTACCGGGATCATCCTTCCTGGGATCGTCATTACAGGGATGGTCCCTCCCGGGATCATCCTTCCTGGGATTGTCCTTCCCGGGATCATCCTTTCTGGGATCATCCTTCCTGGGATCGTCTCTCTCGGGATCGTCCCTCCCGGGATCGTACCGCAGCCCGCCGCCGTCAGTTTCTGGCTCCGGGCGCATTGATGGATCTTGTGCCGGGATTTCTACTCAGGAAATTTCCTTGGCAAAGGAAGGGAGCCGGATCTTACTGCCGGCACCACTGCCGGGGCAGTGTGCACCCTTTTCCAGCCTCTCAGGGGCTGCACAGTGATCCCTGGGGCTCCTTGGGGCTCCTTGGGGTTCCTGGTCCACGTCTGTTCGGGGCAGACAGCATCCCTGCTCGGGACAGGTGTGTCAACAGGCAGGGACCAACAGCACTGAGTGTCACGGAATCACAGAATGTTTTGGGCTAGAAGGGACCTTAAAGATCATCTTGTTCCACCCCCTGCCATGGGCTGGGACACCTTCCACTAGACCATGTTGCTCAAAGCCCTGTGAAACCTTAAACACCTCCAGGGATGGGGTATCCACAGTTTCTCTGGGCAACCTGTTGCAGTGTTTCGCCACCCTCGAAGTAAAGAATTTCTTCCTAGTATTCTCTCCTCTTTTAGTTTAAAACCATTCTCCCTTGCCCTATCACTATCTGCCAGTGTAAAATTTGCTTTCCCTGTATTTTATAAGTAGTTTAAGTAGTTAAGTTTCCCCTTTAAGTACTGGAAGGCTACTAGGATGTCTCTGTTTGGAGACCTTCCTGCTTAGAGATCTCACCCTTCTCTGCTTCAGGTCTTTCAGCCTGTCTTCATAGGAGAGGTGCTCTAGCTCTCTCACCACCTATGTGGGCCCCTCTGGCCCCTCTCTAATGCATCCATATCCTTCTTGTGCTGGGGATCCCAGAGCTGGATGCAGCACTGCAGGTGAGATCTCATGAGAGCAGAATCATGGGGCAGAATCCCCTCCCTTGACTTGGAGCCCACAATGCTTTGGATGTAGCTCAGGACATGATTCTTTCTAGGCTGCCAGGGCACTCTTGTGTTGTGTCCAGCTTTTTGCCCACCAGAACCCCCACAGACAGATACAGAGCTGTATCTATGTTGTATCCATACAACTTTGCAGCTTAATTCAACACACCTACATGGAGTTTTAGGCTGAACCCAGGTTTTCTGGTGTCAGGAAAGCAGGCCAGTAAGGTGGAGGGAGGCTTAGAGCAGGGCTGTTGCCCAGTCACAGGTACTGTGTGCTGTGCCTTTTGGGACCTAGGATGTTCCCCTGTGTTACCAATGTGTGAAGAAAACACATGCAAAGAAGGATGTATGACAGCAAGCCATGCACAAATGTGCCTGCCCCCTCCCTGAATCCTAATATGAAATCATGACAGTGATGTTCTGGAGACTTTATGTGGAGACAAAAAGGCCCTTTTTGGCAATGGGGTGGCTGGGAGGCTTTTGCCTCTCTTTCTGCAGATGATTTCTGATCCTACCTCTGCTCTAATCAGTTTGACTCCTATGTAGTCCTTGTGACATCCTATGGAGCTGTCTAAAATTATTCGAGTTTTGTGCATCTTGACAGTGGACATGAATTTCTGCTGATCCAATATTATTTGGTACTCAAAATACAGCAGGTTGTGAAGGCAATAGCAATACATCACCCTGCATGCTGCAGCCTTCACAGAGATCATCCAGTCACTGCCATGGCTTGCTCCTCATCTGAAATCAACTTGCAAGGGGATTTTTGTGGCACTAAAAATTTTATAGTTGATTGCATATTTTATCCTTTATTCACATGCAACACTGAAGTGCCATCACTGGCACTCCTGCAGCATATGAGTTTAGGTCGTCTTGTCACCATTCTGTAGAGAGGAGGACTTAAGCTTGAGCCTAAAACATTATGCTAAGATTGAAATGCCAGAGTGGAATATCTTTACATAAGTATTTTTAAAATTTTATTTTGGTTTTAGTTTATTTATTAGTTCTGGGCATGAGCTCCTGTTGTTGGCAGTGATGTTAGTTCAGCTGTCTCACAGAGTTTTGCCCCAGATGCAGCTGCATCTACAATCTGTGGCATAGGCTGACTTATTTAAACAACATGTAGCATCTGGTCTCTGTGGCTTGGGCCACTTACTGGAGGTCACACAGCAGAGACTGGAAAACAGCCCAGCTCTCCTGCCTCTGATCTCTGCACTCGAATTTTTGCAACGCTTCCTCAACCACAGAACAGCACTAATGTCCACAGGCTGTAGCCAAACTTGGGAAATGTGGAATACAAGGTGGCTGAAAATCAGTCTGGGCTTGGAGGTGAGTGGTTAATGAGCTGGAGTCTGGCTGGTGGTCAGTGCTGAGCGGCAGCTCTCAGCTGTGTTACTGGGATGGAAGGTGTCAGACACCTTCACCACTGCCCTGGCTGATGGCCTGGCAGGCACCTCTGTGCATAATGCCAGCTGAGGGGAGCACTGAGTGTGCTGGAGGTTTGACTGTTATCCAGGGACACTTGACAAGCTGGGGAAATGGGCCTACAGGAGCCTCAGAAAGCTCAACAAAAAGGAATGTGAGGTCCTGAACCTGGGATGGAGCAAAGCCATGCATCACTGCTGTCTGGGGAATGATGGAGTGCTGGGAAGGAGCTTGGTAACAAAGGGCGTAGGTAGGGATCCTGGTGGACACCAAATGGGACAAAAGTCCCCAGTGGACCCCTGTGCCAGTGAGGCTACTGTTCCCTAGGCTGTATCAGCCAAAGCACAGCCAGCAGGCTGAGGGAAATGGTGATTCCTTCCTGACTGTCATGTGCTGGGGTACTGTGCTCAGTTTGGCCCCTTGGAACAAAAATGGACATCCTCAAATGAGATCAGTCAAGGCCACTGAGCTGGCTGGGGGCTGCAGCACGTGATGAAATAGGAGGAGAGGCTGAGAGATCTGGGTTCTCTCAGCATGAGGAACATCTACTCACTGTTGTGTCCAGCTACCTAAAGGAGGGCTGCAGAGAAGGAAGAACTGAACTCTTCTAAGATGTTCATAGCAAAAGAACAGAAGGCAATAGTCACAGTCTGCATCAAGGGAAATCCTGACTGCATGTAAGGAAAAACCATTCACAATCAGTGGTTAACCACTGGCATGATTGCCCAGAGAGGCTGTGCAATCTCCACCCCTGAAGATTTTCAGAACATGACTGAACAAAGCCCAGAGCAATCTGGTCTAATTTTGAAGTTCTGACTACAAGTTTTGACCAGATGACTTCCAGAGGTCTCTTCCAACCTAATTTATTCCATGACTTTACAATAGCTGGATACCTTTAGTATAATTCCTGTTGTATTCCTGGGTGAACTGAATAGAACCTTTTGTCAGTTTTGTTTTCACAGGCACACCTTTCATAACCACCGCATATATCACAAAAGAGAAAAAACAAATCCAACATTGAGAGGAAAAATTGAAGCAAAACAATGTTCAAGAGCTACACAAAACCTCCTGTGTCTCAAAGTTGCTGGTTGCTGCTAGTGTTGGCATGAGAGGAAGTATAAAGTGGATTAAGTGCAAGGACAAACAATCTGAGGCATTCTGCTAGCGGATTCTCCTGTCATCCTGCTGCCTCCCAACATGATGGTGATCCAAGCTGTGCAGAGTCTTGGATGAGGCTCCAAGGACTGAATCACTTTGACTGCCCTCCCTCCCCTGCAGTGATCACACATAGAAAACAGACGTGACTTATTGCTGCAAAAAGGTGATGGTAGCCTTGAGATGGGATCTGTCCCTTGATGGCCTTCCTCCTCTGTAGTTCCAGTCATATTTAATGGAGGAGATGCAACAAAGTGACAAACATATCTTTGTGCTGCCAGAAAAGTGCATTGATAATGTAATATCTATATGGTACAAAACCTTTTGTATTTGAAGAATTTTAAGGTTCCAAAGTGCAACTCCCATTGGTGTAACAGTGACTCTATCCTCTCATTTTTATGAATGAGGACATGGGGTCCTGTGTACATGGAAAATGGATTGCAGGATCGATCAATCAGGTAACACAGCAAATGGTGAGTGAATTGGGTGAAGGGTCTTTGGGCACATCTACATTAGTATCTTAAATCATCTGGATATCTAGGGCATGGGTACAGGTCACTTGGACACTTCTGTCATGGGCAAACTCGTGCAGTACAGTCTGAGAGTCAGCACAGGCAGGCAGGAGATCTGCATTCAGAGACGAGTGTTTGATGAGATGAATACAACCAGAGAAAGTAAAAGTTTACAAGTGTAAATGTATTTCTGTGCTTGGCTCCTAGTGCTACTCATCCCTGAGCCTTAGAGCTCATTCTTAGCCTTGGTTACATCTTCCTTGACCTGTGCCTTCTGACCAGCCTGTTTCACCCTTGCCTGCTCCCCTTCCACAGCGTGTTTCTGCCCAGTATGTTCTGCATTGATCCCACTCCCCCTCATCCCTGGTGTTTCCCCGTCCTGTCCTTTGAATATGGTTAAATCATCTGCTTGACTTATGGGCTTTCCCTGTATTCTGCAGCCATGATCTTCATTGCTCTTCTGGTGCCTGACCTCATTTTGCCTTCATTTTTACCACTGACTTCAGACTGACCAAACTAGTAACCAGATCCATGTTCTTACAGTAAAGGTGTTTCCCGTGGGCTGCAAATCAGAGAAACACTTTGGTGTGTTGTTAAGCCAGTCCTCGGTGTGCTGAAGTGTGCTCCCATATTGCCTTGAGCAAGGAGTATGCCTGCTGAGGAGTGAGGTGGGATTGGGCTCCTGAGCTGTGTGGAACAGTTCAGAGCCTGTGCAGGACAGATGTTAAAGCACAGATGAAAACAGCAATTTGCCAGCAGTTGCTGTTGTGGCCCAGACAGTTGTGTGGCTGAAAGGCTGAAAGTGACGTATATGAAGAATGAAAGACCAACAAATAGAGGTCAAGGGGACTATTCAGTGTTCTGTAATCTAAGCAATAAACACTGGGAAAAAAGGGATGAAATCAGTGATGTGGCACAACCTGAGAAAAACTTGTAGAAGCAGCCATACCTAAAGCTGGAATTAACATTTGCTCAGTCAAGGTTGTCCTTGGACTTAGTATCATACTGAATCTAAGATCTGCATCAAAACTCTTTCAGCTTGTGTTGGCTAGACTGAGAATTTGCTAATCTTGTTTTCTGCTTTGCACCTCTGGAGTTCACCTTTTGTTGTTTGAGGTTGTTTTTCTTTACATTTGCACAACTTGAAACAAAACAAATAAAATAAAACCCAAAAAAAAACCCAGCATAACCCAAAATTTCAGAGCAATTTTTTGAGGAGTTTGAGAATATTGTCTCTTCTGGTGTGAGTCCACGTGAAGTTGTAGTAGCTCAGTTCCCTTGGCAAGGGAAAAATCACTGTAATGGCTGGCCATGTTCCCCCCTGTTCCTTGAATTTGGAGAGCTTCAAGCAATGGCAGGCAGTTGGTAGCTTCCTGGGTAGCAAGAGCAGTTTCAAGAAGCAGTTACAATCATCTGTCTCTCTTCTCACCTAGAGGAACTGAACTGCTATTGCCTCCTGCCTCGGTTTTCAAAGCCTTTGGCCTTTGTTTGGGCATCATAATTTTGAAGTCCTGCTCATTACACACAGGCCAAGTAATGCCATTTTAATGAGCCAAGCTCATTGACTTCAGAAGCACTGCTTGTGTACTTCAACTTCTGTGTGTTTGCAAACCAAGGTTTTACCTTGGGTTACCACCACAGAGATTGATGGGAAATCTTCTCAGAGGGTAAAAAAAATAATGGCGTGCATGTCTGGCAGGATTTCATTCCAGGCTTAAATGATATAAACACTCCTACAATAAGCATCTTTGGCAAAACCCTTGACTTAGCTGTGCCGCTTTTCTTGCAGTTCTTCTATTCCTGGATCCATTTTGCCGAGCTGTAGGAAATTTCTTGAGGTGCCTAAGTGAGCATCTCCTGAGGTCGTGCTCCCAGAGCAGTCAGTGGACAGAGGTCAGCTTCTCCAGACATCATGTCCAGCATTAGCTCTGCTCTGGAACTGGAGACACAGACTGTCTTTCTTCCAGGACCATACTGGGAATTTACAGTGACTCCAAACTAGCCTCAGTCAGATCCTTAATGCTGGGGGAAGGTGGGGATACCCTCAGCTCTTGGTGTCTAAGAACCAGCTGTGAGGTGATTTCTCAAGTGCTTGTACCCAAACCCCCCCTGACCTTGAGCAGGCTGTTGCAGGTGATGGAGTTGGTCCTGCTCCTGTAGCTGGGGGTGGCTGCAGCTGTCTGTGCCCAGAGCTCTGAGATCAGAGTCTGAGCATCCACTCGTGCAGGGTTCTCCACTACATGTACGAGTTACTTGCAGTGGAGAATTGTATCAGGCAGCAAGTTCAAAAAGACAAAAATCTTGCCCTTCAGGAATTAGTTTCTGGCTGAGGAAAACAACAGATATCATGGATCCATGACAAAAAAAAAAAGTAAAAAATAACCTCAAGAGTTAAATCTGATGAATATAAAATACTGCACGAACTATAACTATAGAACTATAACTCAGGGTATTCACTGTGTTCGTTAAATCTCTCTCACACAGCATTTTAAAAGACCAACATTTTTTGAAGTAATCTTTCCCCAGCTATTCTGTATTAATGACTATTTACATAATAAGTTATTTTAAAAGATATATGCATAACATACTTCTTTGAAGATATGCACTGGATAACTTGGAATAAATCCTACCTCATTTAATACAGATTTTCTGAGATGTGTAGAAAAATGAGAGTCTTGAAAAACCTGGAAAGAATTCACATCTGATGAAAAAGAAAATATTATATGTGATTAAATTTTCCAACTAGCTTTAATAAATACACTGATATTTAAACCAGAGCAAAACAGAACAGTGAGGTATGTCAACATTTTTCAAGGCTTCTAATAATTTTTCAGAACATGAATACTGAAAAGTTATATCCAATTACCATTACTCCTTTTTCTTCTGTAAATGGCTGTAAAGTAATTGAGAAGGTAAAGCAGTATTGGAACATGCTGCTAAAAGTTACTAGAACACCTAAATCCTCTGAACTACAAACAAAATAAAATGGGAATCACTCTAATGATCAAGTTATTTGAATTGAACTAAACACAGTAAAAAAAGGATTTTTTTAATAACAGGGAAGTGAAAAGCTAAAAATAACATTTTCTATATGAGACTGAGGTTCATTAATAAGACCTGCAGTACTTTTGCTTCTTTAGCTCATACCACATGTAAAGTACTGTAACATTTCTAGTTTTAAAATTATTTTGGTTTTTTGTGTCTTTCAACATTTGAAAGTATCTCCTACACGTAAAAAATTCAGTCCTTCATGGTGAATTAAAGTTTTTAAGATGCAGTACCTGAGGTTCTGGAAATATTTCATTATCTGTCTCAGAACAGTCTTTCTAGCCTGTCACTCATACTTTTAAAACTTAAACAGAGCTGAAATAAGGAAACTAAAGCAAAACAGAAAAGAAACTGTAACTTGAGTCTGTTCAGCTGCAGCACAGCCTGTCTGTGAGAGGAGATCTGAACACTAATCTCATTGTTGATTTACATCAGATTCCTTTAACTTTTGTCTGAGTCTTTACTGAGGCTGTTCAAATCAGTTTGTAAATGTAGATTGAAGGAGCAATTTATACCATTATCTTGACAGGCAGCTCAATCAGGATAATTCATTGAAAATATCTATTTAGAACTCATCATGGAGACAGAGCATTTAATGCTTCCCTTTTTCAAAAAAATAAGGACAATTTGCTAAGGAAATGGGGAATTGAAATGCTTTTTTAAAAAAAATTTACTTTCTAGAAAACAGATGTACTTAAGCTCTTATTAGCTCTCTTTGCATTGATGTGATAATGCATGATGCTTTCCAAGTCATGAAGGGGTCTTAACCTATAAAAATTACTTGCAAATTGTATAATCCAAGTTTTTATAAATAAATGTTTACCAAGTTATAGTAAGGGAAACAGTGTCCACAGTAACAGAAATTTATTACAACTTTAAAACACAGGTCCCTATTCAGCAAATCAATTTAGCACGTAGCTAGCAGATGAACAATTCCCTTGAATTAAATCTATGAGGAACTCTGTTGTTGACATGAAGCTCAGACATCTAAACCAGGCATCTTTCCAGCAATTAATGAGTAAGGTGCTCAATTTCCCACATGCTTCAAATTTAGGATAGGAAGGCAGTTTATCTGAACTGGCTCTTACCTATTGAGGGGTAGATTTTTCCTGATGATTTTACTGCTCAGGAAACCTTATTTGCAATTCTCAGGTGTATCTTCTCACCACTTTGTAACTTCAGGAAGGGCCAGCAGGCTCACAGCCTCTGATAGCACAGCAGGATCCCCCAAATTTGTGCAAACAGACCTTTGCAGGGATGCAGATTTTGCCAGATTTTGAAGCTGATCTCTGGTCAGAATCTGAGGGGTTGGCAGTGAGGTGCAGGAAGGTTTCTTATGAAAGGTGCTTGTGAAGAGCAGAAAGCTGCTACAAGAGATTTCTGTATATGGGTATGGAAGTGAAACCCTGATTGCTTGGGAAACCTTGTCTGAAAGAACATAATGCTTCTTTATAGAAGTGCCTAAATGTTTTTCTAACAGAAGTCCTATGAAGGAGTTAGTACGTTGTAATTTCACTAGCAAAATAAAGGCACAGAGAACTTTTCTTAGTATCACAGAGGCAGCCAGTAGTAGAAAAACTCCTCTCTGGTTCTATGTTGCTACCACTGGAGCATATTCTCATTGCTTCTTCTTTTCTTGAAGTGTTATTAACATATTTATATCTCATAATAAAGGGATATCTATGCAATATCCAAATGTGCTAGGGAAGAAAATGGAAGCAAAATGTATTGGTTTGAAGATGTCATTTCAGAAAAAACATCTTAGGTTTTTTGGTTTGAATGTAAAAAAAGTGGAAAAACCTAACAAAAAAGTGAAGTGAAAATAATGTATTTTTTATAGGTTATGAGGGCAGACTTTTTTGTAGATGGATAGATGGAAGAAACAGTGGGTTTGGGGTGGCAAGGGGCTCTCCTTGTGTCCAGTGGTACACCTGACTGCAGCAGCTTTGCCTGGGGTGCCCAAAATGCCATTAACTGTGGAAGCCTGATCTATTTTTTGAGGAAATTTTAAGCAGATAAGGGCTGTTTAAGCCTTTTCACTTTAAAGGACTGCAATACAGCACAGAATAAAAACAGTACGTTTTCCAAATGGTGAGGTACAATTACAAAATTGCACAGCAGCACTGGAGAACAAATACAAGCAATTCAGGCTGATAAGCATCGGGCTATGAACTGAGTATGAAGATAATTTATATTTGTTTTTCTTTGGCTATTATGAACTTTGATGATTTTCATCCTAATTTAATAGCATGATAAATCATTTTCATGAACGTCATGCACTTTAATTGCTTCCTTGTTAAAATGTGAGCTAATTGTCCTTGGTCTCGGAATAAACCTTCAGGGAAAATAAAATTCTGTTCTGAACAACCCGAGTCTCTTAAGTTCAGAGAAGTTGCATGAAAGTGCAAATGTCAGAACAGCCTGCTGTCGTGTTCCTTGGAAAAGATAAAATCGGAGCGCACTGCTGTGTGTTTGTCGCTGCTGCTGGGTAAAGGTCTGTGGCTGAGGGAATTCCAGAGCTGAGTCTTGCCTCTGACCCCCTCAGCCTTTTCAGACTGCATCAATGGCTAACACCAAAATCCCACTGGCCTGGGCAGGCCTGGACACCTGCACTGGACATGGCAGAGCTGCCCTCGCACAGAGTTTCTGTAGGGAAAGAGCTTTGCTGCTCAAAAACTCATATGCCTGCTCCTTGGGAATGACACCAAAGAATACCTTATAAATGAAGTATGCTTCCCATTAGGGATTACAGCATCACTTGATCAAAGTCCACTGGAAATAGCTCTTGGCAGCACAGACATTCTCTGTAACTCTTCACTCACTTGCGTCTGATTGGCAAAGCTGGAAAAGTAGTGCTGACTGGAGAGCTGGAGGAGACAAGGACATGACAAGGGTTCTATTGTTGTTTTTGTTGTCTTTCTCCTTGGTTAAGAAATGCCTGTTGAAATTGGTTTTATGGATGCAAAGAAAACATTGGCAATGGCTTTATTCTTCTATGGAGCTAATCGTGCCCTACACACTGGCTTAGCTTGTAAAAGTAATGCAATACAGGCATTGCTTAAAATTAAACAATTTTTTGGCAACTCTGGTGAAATATATTGTCATCAGCTGTAGAGCACTGACACACTTGATAGAGTTAAAGAATGTTTGGAAGACTTCAAGCTCTCTCTGGTTTGAGTTTAATGAAATCTGGGCAATCAAAATGTCTACCTGGCAACTCACAAGAGACACTTCATGTTCATTATTTGTATTTAAACTATCTATCTGCCCTGATGCGCAAGGATACAATTTGTATACGTTTTAAAATCACCTATTTCCATTGTAAATTACCCATAAATTAGATACAGACATTTAGGCACCTTGGAGGGGTTTTTCGATCTCTATATTGTTATTAGGGATACATGTTGCTGAGTTTTGTACATTGGTTCCTCTCTGGAGAAGATCAGTGTTTGCAGCTGGGAGAAAAATACACCCCTCCACTGCCTCTTCTTCCCATTCTATGGGCTATAAATAATAACCTTTAGAAAGCAGCAGTGCTGGTTTTTATGGCTTTTGTTTGAAGACTGCAGAGCATCTGACAAATGTAAATTGATCCTGACAAAACCTCAGTGAGTTATTATAGAGCTAAACCTGTCCTTCATAGAGATGGCAAAACATAAGTAATATGATTTATAAAACCCTCCATACCCCAAATAGATTGTGACCATAGTCCTAGTTAAATACATTTGAGTCAGTTTTCCTGTTGCATGTAAATCTACAATGTCTTTAAGACAAAAGGCAGAGATAGATGAAAGAGAAGGTCCTTTTTTTCCTGCCATATTGTGCCTCAGTGTTTGCACTTCAATGTAAGAAAATTAAGGACTAGTTCACTGTATTCCTTTGACTTTGTCTTGATCCCAAGTGCTGGTACCCAGATCATTCGGATACCAAGATGAGTACACATTTGTTTTACCCCGTCAGTGGAGAAGACAAAGTTATGCTCTCAGCTTACTCCCCGTATGTGAAAATTGTTCCATTGTTAGTGTATGTGCAATTCTATTAAAAATACAATCAAAAGCCCCTGCAAAATAAGGTTTGTACATGGCAAGAGAGAATGGAGGATAGCAGTGCTTTCCTGCTAAAGCAGGTCCTAGATTCCTTAAGCAGTCTTCAGGCCTCTCTCACCCCTTTTCTCTCCAGACGCACATGTTCCAGTTCATTTTACTTTTATTTCCTTTTTGTGAGTGTAATGTGCAGATTACGCAGCTGTCTTTTTGGTTATTAAATGGGTTTTTATAGTTTAAATATATCTCATGTCTGTGTATATAATGGTCCCAACATGTTTATGACAGGTTATGTCATTGGTTCCCTTGTTAGTGGAACTAACAAAGCTTCTCCATTAGTTTAAGAGGCCTGGGAATTTTGTGCATCCTGTTCTTGTTGCTGTATGTCAGTGCTGGGCGAATTGCCATTATACCTCGGTGCACAGTTCACTGGTTAAGAACATGTGAGTGTGTCTCCCTCTAATGTGTGGCTCCAACAACAACCTGCTCATTCCCCAAAGCCAGCAAAGGCAATCTTGCCAATTCTTGAGATTTTATTGTGAGTCCCTTGACGTTTGGTGTGTGCCTTAAAAAACACAGCTCCTGGAGTTAAGATGACTACATAAGAACCTCGGCTTTCATTTGAAAAATAGCATAAAATAACATATTCTGAGCCTTCCTGTTGTGGAAGTGTTTGGAAGTAGACCCCAGTGGTTAAAAAAAAACCCTAGACAGCAAGTGCAATCAACCCCTAATGTGTTATTAAAATCAGATCTTGTGGTGTGATTTTTAGCTAAAGACGAGTTCACGAGTGTGGGAACCTGTCTGCAACTTTTGGATGGCTTGAGCTGGCAATGTAAGAGATGCTGTTCCTGTTCAAGTGCTGGGCTTTTGTACTTTTGAGCTAGAATTCCCATGCTTTTTCCCAATGACAAATGTAGTGCCGATCTGTGCGCTGCTCAGGACTTGACTCATCTGCAGCCAGCAGCCTGGGGCCATTTGGAACTGAAACTCAGGTATGTTGCACTTAGTCAAGGACAACTCTGCTTTAGTTCACTCTCCTGGAAGAAAGATCAGACCTGTGCAGGTGCTAAGCAAATTCTTCCCTGGTTACATCTCCATGGTTCTGAGAGCCCTCAGCCCCTTTGGTCTTGGCTCCAGAAGCCACACAGCCATGCTAATATTGCAGTGCTCTCTGCTTTCCAGTGTGGTAGCTCATTTGGGCACCCTGCTACCCTAGCACAGAGACACAATTCCCAGGCAGGAGCAGCTTGGAATTTGGGGTGAATGCATTGGCCTGTTCACACCACTTTAAGGAGAATTATGTTATCAGTGCTTGGGGAATCACTTCTTAATGGTCAACTGCCCAAGAGAGGCCATGTGCCACCAAAGCTGGGCTTTCCAGCACCTGTGCCCACAAGTGTTTGACAACTATATGTTCATACATGTGTGAAAATGGAGCATCCCAAGCTGGATTTGCATTTTATGTGTTGGGCTTTTAAATATCTGTCCATGCATACATCTAAAAGCACCCTCTTCATTGAACTGGACTTTCTAAAGATCACAATCCTTTCATCAGAAATTGGCTTGTAGCAACTCCAGCACTGGCTTGATGTTACTCACTGCTTGAGATATTGATACTCTTCTTGCTGCCTTTTCCCATCCATTTCCTCCTGCAGTTGAGCCAACACCTGTGGTCCCATATGGGCAAATTTGGCAGGTGCAGGGGATGGATAACAAGCTCTGGAATATATTTTTCCAAGTGTGTCATCTGGCTTATAGGAGAACTCTGGCTTAGCTGTACTGCCAGTACTGGAATGACTCTGAAGCTGTCTCCCAGTCAAATGGTCGTAGAGCTGGCTGGCTTGCTTTGTTTTCCTGGACAGCATATTGTCTCCCTTTAAAAAATAAAAATAAAAATAAAAATAAAAAAATTAAAAAAAAAAAAAAAATAT